>VWZP01001440.1:4901161-4980066 GCA_013396995.1 Dicaeum eximium | reverse complement strand
CCCGCCGCCGCGCCGGACCCGCTCCGGACCCGCCGCCGCTGCGGCTGCTGCCACGTCTGGCGGCGCAGGCGCGCTGGCCGCCACCGCCCGCCCGCGCCGCGGCATGACGGGGGCTGTAGTCCGGCCCGCGCCGGGGATGCTCATCCCCCGAGGGACTGGGCAGCTCCCGTAGCCATCCCGCGCAGGGACACAAACGCGCAACCCCGCCAAAATGCTGCTCGAAATCCCCGTCCCGTTTGCTTCAGCAGAGGTTAAAAAGTTCCAGCTCTTCTCTCACGTCCCAGTGGCCTCCCGTCCGGGGTTCTTTGTGCCTCCACCTCTCTCCCGGCGTGTGCCTTACTCTAAAGAGGCTTCTGGCACACAGCCTCTTTTCGTGCTGCTTGTTTGTCAGGGGTTTTAAAAGCTTTAGCTGATCTTAGATCTGGGATAAGAGGTGAATAAGGGAACAAAAAGTAATGAAAGGGGAGAGGGAATTAAGTGGTAGAGTGGATTAGAAACTAGGACCTGTTGTCCTTGTAAGTTGTTCCCACTCATTAAATCCTAAAGGTTTATCCTCACACGTCGGCAATGATGCCAGAGTGCAAGCAAATAAAGAAATATACTGAGTGACCAGGATCAATTTGTGCAGCCTCCGCTACAATCACGGTATTGGACTGGTTGATGCACCCAGACGAACAAATCGGTCTATGCCCCGAGTCTGGCACATCCAGTGAACCAGCTCTGCCTCGCAAGGACATCCCAGATGTCCTGCCTCTAATCTTCAGGTCAAGGCGGGTCAGCCGCGTTATAATTGGCTTCCCACAAACAGAAGGGATCTTCACCTACCACCCAGTGGCTGTGTGAAATTCTTCCTTGGCTCAGAAACATCAAAGGAAAATCAAAGGCATCTTGGAGCCTGATCCTTACAGCTGACTGTCACTCGAGCATTAGACTAAGAGGCTGGCTGCAAGGGAGCAATTTGTAGATCCACACAGCTGACTGATCACTTCAAGTGGTGATGATGAAAACTGAATGACGTTGACATTAACAAGTCCCCTGGTGGAAATATAATTTTGCAAAGCAGAAATACACATAGAGAAAGTTATTACTATTAACATTTACACTTTTGTGGCATCTTTTCCGGCAGAATCAGAGCACACTTTCTCAGTCACAGCTGGATAACCTTTAGCAAATCATTTCACAGTGCTATGCCTCGCTTCCCATCTGCAAAAGGCCTCGGTTAGCCTGCCTTAAAACAAGGTTAGCAATCCTCAGCTCTCGCTAAAATGCCAGTGAAAGCACACATGAGGCACAGCCCAGGAGCCATCAGAAGGAGTTTGGGATTAGAAGGGATGGATGGCTGAAGGGACACTTAGGGAAGGAAAAAGCATGAATCTTTTCAGTTCACAGTTGAAGGACCCAAAACAAAACATCCTTATGTCAAATATCTGTACCCCTAACATATATGCTATCCACACTGCCCCTTCTCACCTGCAGTCCTTACTGACTGCACTGGGGTGGACAGATGGATGGATGGACAGATGGGTGTGCTGCACTAGTTACCACCACTGCTGATGCCAGTTTACCAGTCTGTGATAATCAGCCTGCTAGTAAAAGGGTCTGGATCTCCAGTTCAAATAAGCTATCAAAACTTCCAGGAATAGGTAACCTCTTCCAGATGCTGTTCATCTTCAAATCCCCAGCCTACAGCTGAAAAGCTTCTGCATGCAACTACCCTGACACATCCAGACCTCTAATCTCAGCTGGATATCCAGATCCTCAAAGACTGCTTGAGTCCTCCTGTGACTCTTTTGTGTAGAAAAATGTTATATCTTCTGATGCTTCACATCACAGTTACCATTATCAGGCAATGTAAAAGTAACCTCAGTGTGGTAGAATTTTCTGTGCCGTGTCATAACCATACAGGATGTGCTGCCATTGTGATAGGAAAGGATAAAATCATGGGAACATGGTTGTTTTGTCACAGCAGTACATTTTTATCATGATGGCAAGAGGAAACATTCTCAGGAAGAAAGAAAAAAAGAAGACAAGCTATTTCAAACTGAGCTTCTGAAAGGTTATATAAAAAATCCAGTTTGGGAAGCTGCAGTTTTTATATACAGGAGAATATAGAAAAGGTATCCATGTGGCAACTACAGCTTCTTTCATTCAGTTCAGCTCAATAATTTGTATTGACATGACAGGCACTGCCAAAACTTAAGAGACAAGATCATTGAGCATCTGTCACAGGTCAAAATAATATATCAAGTATCAGCTCTAGACAAGGCTTTACACAGTGGCAACTACTTAATCAATCCAGTCGTGCATTACTAATGAACTTATTAGTTGTATCTCAGTGCACTGCTATCCAGCATCCCAAGTTTGCTCTGTATCTGTTTGACATTAATGTCATATATTGCTTGCTTCTCTGTAATTGTAATATTTGTATATGGCACTGCAAAACACTATGAAAGCATTCATTTATTCACCACTGAGAAGAAAGCATTACTACCCTTGGATTATAGATCAGAAACCAGTAGCAGAGAGATTAGATGATTTGCTCAGGGCTATAAAACCAGACAGTTTCAGATCATGTTCATTGCCAAAGCCTGCTAATCCTTACTTGACTATCTACATTCAAACACCTCTTTTACCAAGAATAAAATACAAAACTGGACTGACAGTAAGTATGTCTGTAAGGAATTACACCATCCACATTTCCTCTATGTTTCTGCTTTTTTTGACAAGCTTTATTCTTTGCTCTCTTTTTAACCTGAACAAGTCTCTGTTGGCTTCTCACAAAAGGTAAAATGAGTCACCTTTACCACAAAAAGTGATAGCAGAGCAGACAGAAAAAGATACAAGTCAAATTTCAAGCCATACAGAATCCAGGGGCAACACAGGCTCTGCTGGGACCCAAAACAACATGTCATTTGCCCAGAATGGAAGCACGATTTGCTCACTGCCTTAACTACACAAAGTTCTCTTCCTCCTTCCAGCAACATCTCTTCCTTCTTTAGTTCAGCTTCAGCCAACTGATTTTGATCCTCAGACTCATCTCCTGTAAGTTTTGTGACATCTGTGTGTAGCACTGATTGCATCAGCTGAAAAGAGACACAGGAGCAGGTTGCCATCAACAGATTGATGGTACCATAGCCCTGGGCTCCTCATGACCTTTCCTACAGCTCTTCAGCACATGATGAAAAGGAAGAGACAGGACCAGCCCCTGTAGGACTTTACGTGGGAGTGGTCTCAGAGAAGAGGCACAGCTGTACATTGCTTTTTTCCAGCTGATGTCTGTCAGAGGGGAGAGCCTGAAGGCAGCTTTCCACTCCTGCAGCCTCCTCAGCATCTGACAGCAGGGCTGCAGATGCAGCATATCCCTACACATCAACTAGCAAGGTCCATGGGATACCATTAGCACACCATAATCATGGATACAAAGGTGCAGCTGTTACATAAAGGATTGTTTCTTAAGCCACACATTCTAGTTCCATACTGTTGCATGAACTCTTTTTAACACTATTTAAAAATACATCATGAGTCTCAAGAGACTGCTGTTATTCAAGCTGTGACATATTTGTGCTTTTCACCTGGTTTGCTCACTGAGGACAATGGGAATGGCATGGAGACACGTTGGGATGGAGTTTAGATGGAATGCTTCAGTAGCAATGCTCTGCAATGGTGTTCAATTCAGCATAGAACTCTGGGCCTCCATTTGCTAAGTCATATCCTTTTACATTTTGGAGACCTAGAAGGCCTCTGGACTTTTTGTACAGACCTTGAACAGCACAAAGAAAAAATACACACAAGCAGTGTGCTTTCATGGGAATTTTACTTTTGTACTTTATGGTTGTTGTTTCCTTCATTCTAGAGCAAAAGTACTTTTGGACCACAAGTAGACAGATGCTCTTTATATATGAGAGGAAAAAACCAGTCGGTACTGCAGGAATCAGTTAAAAGTTGAGTACAGATATTTTCCAAGTATTTCCTCCTAGATATTTTCCATTACAGTTTTTATTGCTTTCTCTAAGTCTGAGGTCTGCATGCCCCTTTACATTTAAGAGGTCCTACCGTTAAGAACACTGTCGTTTCTTTGACTGAGTCTCCAAAGCTAGATATAATGGGTTCCTGAGTAAAACAAAAACCTTCTACAGTACAGGCACCTTGCTGGCAGGTAGTAGATAATTTATGTCTCACAGTTACCAGCTGAGACAATAGTTAAACAAGATTAAAACAACCATTGGAGTTTAGCTGTTGTGCACTGACTGCTGCACTGCTGCATGTTCCCTGGGTACTGTGGTCAACAGTTTTCCAGTGATTTGCAGAAGCTTTAAAAATATTTAGGCTGCTTTACCTTTACTGTATCATCAGGAAAGTGTTGAACAGTGAGCTTGTGAAGAGAGCAGAGATCTGAGTTCAGTACAGAGTCCAACCAGAGGTTTCCTGCATGAGGATTTACACATCATGTGATCTGTGGGGGTTGATGTCTCCACCTATAAATCAAAAATAGGTGCATAAGTGGAGTTTAGCTAATACCCCCTGGATGGTGATGACCTACATACTCTAGTAACAGGGGCCTGTCTGGTTATTTTTGAACAATATAGGTCGCTATTCTGCTGGCAAAATGTTTGATTTCAATATGCAAATTCATATAACAGGACTGATTCTGCCATGTTCATCAGAGTAGCCTCACACCAACAGCTGAGAGCAGAGAATTAGGTGGGGCTTCTCCTGCAAGTAGGGTTTTATGCCTCTGGGCTGGGTGCACAAAATATTAATCCAGATGAAGGAACAAATATAAAGACAGGACTATAAATATACCATCAAAATACTGTTTGGTGTAAAACAGTGTTTGCACTACTGGCCTCAGTATTTAGTGGAGCTGCATCCATTCACAGTAGCTGTGCATCTGTCTTCATATTATTGCTACCAAAAATGTATTAACACTCAACCATCAGCACACATTTACTGCAGACTATGTTCTACTAAAATATTTTTCATACATCTCTCCTATGAGAATATAACCAATACATCCAATATATACATATTGGGTATTTTTCCCTCTCCATACATAAATAGATAACTTTGTATCTACATTTTTTACACATGTGTACACACACACACACACACACACACACACACACACACACACACGTGCACACATGTACATAGTATGCATTAGAGATGCCTTGTGTGGATTTACATGATTTTATAGTAGTAAATATTCAGTCAATATTGGGTTTCCCCTCCATTTTCAGGTCTCCTGGAATTAGTTTGTGTGATTAAATACTGCCCATTTGAGCTTAAGATCAGCAGACTAAATTAAGTGTATGACTATGCAGTCAGCAGCTACAACATGTAATATGGCAAAGTTTAATGAGGGATTTTCTCCCTGGAAGACCTTGTCTTTGTGAAGACTACTACTCAGAGCCATATGAAAGAATCTGTGATGAAGCAAGCATGAAAAACTCCCCTAATCTTATGATCAAATCCCTTGGCTTTCTGCAGCTGTGCACTAGAAGTAGCAATTTAGCAATCCTGTAAGGAATTTACTAGGTCCTTAGGATTTTCTCTATAAACCTTCTTCCTTCCCTGCATATTGCAGTAACCCATCTTTTAGAAGGAAAACACCACAGAGAATGCTGTATAGGAAGAGATTGTAGAAAAAACAGAGAAGCAAGCAGGAATAAGACCTTGATCCTAAACTCTCTCAGTGTAATGGGCTGACTTCAGGAGGCTTTGCCTCAATCCCTAGCTGTCAGGAAGGAAAGTCAGTAAATAAAAGGAGGAAAAACAGCTGAGAATCAACGGAGAAACAAAAGAAGCAGGGAAAAAAAGTACTGAAGAGAAAAGGAAAAACCAGAAAGGGTAAAAGGTAGAGTGAAAGGGAAAAGAGGCAGAGTGGACACCACTAAAACAGAAGTAGAGAGGAGTGAGAAAAAAAAAGTGAAGTGAAAGTGTGAAATGGACTGTGCAGAAAGCTGATTTGCTCCTGGTTTTTAAGCTGGTTGCACATAGCACAGCCTCATCACCACGACTGAGACTGCCACTGTATTTGCCTGTTGATGTGTTTCCTGCCATGTCCTGTGTCCCAGCTCCTCCTAGAGAGCACCATGGCCCCCAGGTGTTCTCTGCCTCGAGGTTTCCTGTACATGGAGCAGCCTGGTGAGCACCTGGGTCTCCCCTTGGGTATGGGGGTAAACTCTTGCAGGGGTCAGTAGGAATGGAAGGAGCTCAGTGTCAGAGAAATACACAGTCTTGCCTCTTGCTTCCACTGCAGCAATCAATAAATCATTTATTGTAGATCTTATAAGCACAGGATTGTTTTGCAGGCCAAGGACAGAAGTTAGGAGACCTGAATGCTGTTTCAAATAGTGTTGACTGTTGCCTGTCACAAAGCTCTTGCAATTGTCACTAAGTATAACTTTTTTTCTCATTTTCTTCTCTTGAAATATACATGCATCTGATTTGACTTTGGTTTTGGCATCTTAGGAGCTCACAGGCTGAAAAGATTTCCCAGAATCAGATGAGAACTCACATCAATCTGTTGGAGATCAGGATGAGCAAGGAAACATGATCCGGAACCAGTGTTAAGGGCAGCTCTAAGAGAGACTGTAGAGATGCAGGTAGGGATGGTGGGCAAAACTCATGGGTGGAAGAGGAGTCTCATGATTGCATGAGGACATTGGGAACAGAGTCTAGTTCTCAATGATGGATTGAATGAGGAAAATACAACTGAATTTTCAAAACTGGTGGATGAAACTTAAGGTAACAAGACAAGAGCTAGCAGGACAGCAGAAGCTGTAGGCACACCCTCCTCCAGAAGCATTAGATTCCCAGATTTCTGCTCTCAGTCAGTATGTGCCTCAACACACTCTTATCTACAGATGGCAATTTGCTATTTCTATGAGTTAATTCTGGTGTCTCAACAACCAGGATGGCAATGTGGAATTTTACTGATGTCAAAGACAGAACATCACCCTCAAAATGGAAATATTTTTTGTCTGGATTGCTTAAAAAAAAAAAAAAGTAGGAGATCACATGCACACAAAACTCTGTTCAGAGAGAACAAAGTAAATCACTCAAAAAGTCAGGAGATGCTAGATAAAGAATGCTTGAAAAATCGTAGTAGCCTCCCTAGAACGCAGTTTGTGGAATGGAGTTTTTAGTGACACAATTATTTTTTCCTCACAGATTGCCTAAGCTGTTTGTTGCAATATTTGGGAGATGTATAATTAAAGGGAGGAGATAACTGAAAGGAAGAAGATGGTCTTATCACTAATGCAATGTGACCTCTGTAACATTGGGCAAATTGCTTAAATGAAAATTTCCCCACATTATCTCTAAATGTTCATATCTCTGTTTCAGAGTATCCAACTTGGTATCTGCACAGATTTGTAAAAATGCTGAGCACTCATAAGAGAAACTGAATTGAATAGGAGCAGTGCAGTGAGTACTTAATGCTCTGTACAGATGACTATTCTGAAATAGGAGATCTTTGACTGCTAAACTGTACACTCAAAATAGGAAACTCAACCATATTTTCCCTATCTATGAAGTGGAAAGACATCCTGTTTTGTTCTATTATGTAATGGAAAGACAAGCTTATCACAGGCGTGAAGCTCTTGAGCTCTTAAATGATAAACAACACACACAGGTATAACTCACATCAAAGGGAAGTCTGAGAAGCATGTGAGGAGGGAGGCAAGGGACACACATGGATCATGGAAGTTAAAATATGAAAAGCTATGCACCTACTGAGCACCCTCTTCCCCGTACATTGAAAAAAAGAAAGGGATTGTGGGAAAAAAGTATGGTCAAATATTAACAGATGCCTGTTTATCTAAGAAAACTGTTTTAGAGGAAACGAGCAGTGACAAGACAAGAATGTGTTCAAAAACATTCTGTCAAGCCTATGCAAAAATGTGTTAAGGATCTATAAAACTGAGATAATGATACTTTTCTTTGCAAGCAAAGTGCTTGGAGAACTGCTGGTGAAATCTGCTATGAGACTTAATGCATTTTTTGTTTCATGGGAACTATAAGATCTTTCCCAGTGACTCCAGGATAACTCAAAGGATGAATCTGAAGACAATTTTAGTCAGAGGGAAGTTAGTTAATTTCAGGGGTTTTGGAGCAAAATCCATGAGCCATCAAACCCAGTTCAATTTTATGAAGTGGCTTGATGTCATGAACTGTACACCCTAGAGACAAAACCACGGAGTTGAGGTTATTAGGGTGACATAAGCCAGGATCTGGGTTTGGTTTATTTTTTAAACAAGTCGTGTCTTGGCAGCAACCCAGAAAAAAAGCAATATACATAAAAACAATAAGAGAAAGGATAGCATGGTCATAAAACAGCCATGAAGTCTGTGAAATATAAGGGGAACAGCGCTGAGTCTCCACAAAGGCATTGTCCAGCTGAACCAGTATAAAACAACAGAACAAGGCTTAGCTGAGGCTGCCAGGGTCACCTCAAGCTCATATCCCCACACATGCTGCAGAAAGAACTTAGCTGAAAGGGACAGGGAATTTGTCACTTTTGTCAGTTATCCAGCAGGAAAAGTGAGCACCTGCTGAAGGCTCTTGTCAGTGACAAGCAGCGAGTGGTAGCACTAAAAGTGCAAGGCAATGCAGTGAATGTGATCTGAGAAATGCAGGCTGACAGTGAAAAATGCTGGAGATCTGAAGTGTGCCATAGTTCTCCAAGTTCATGAAAGCAGAACATCTGGGCAGCTCACACGGGAAACAATGACAGGACACGTGTCTGGGATGCTACTCTGGAAAGACAGAAAGTGCAAGGTACTGTGCATCATTTAGAAATGGAGTCTTACTGTGATAGTGAAGAAAAGAGAACCACATTACCCATTTTTGTCAAATTCCTGGGCTAATCCTGTTGCCAGATTTGCAGGCCCTGCTCTAAGTCAGCTGGACACACTGTTCCCAGCACTGTCAAAATACTCCTTAAGAGGCCAAGAACCCAAAAGCTTCTGCCTGTCACTGGCAAAAGATCTATTCCTCTGTGACTTCCCATGTGTAAGCTTTTATCTCACTTTGCATATGGCTTCTCTGAGCCCCATGGGAAAGGGCTACATGTCCATTAGTGCTGTAAGTAACAGGGAATTGCTGTCACTGCAGCTGGGCTGCAGCTCCTCTGTCTAGGTGAGGGTTTGATGGACTGGGTGTGCAGAGTCTCCAAAAGTAAAGGGACACCAGGTATTTTCTTGAGTAGGTTATGCTTAAAGCCTGCTCTGAGGAGAGCATGAGCAATGAGGGCTTATGTGAATTTGCCTAAATGAAGAATTACCAAACGTTTGCGTTCTCCTAGCAGACCTCAAGAGCTCTAAGGTATAAGCACTTTTATTCTGCTGTCATCTCTTTGGAAGAGGAATCCCCTTTTTTCTAGATCACATCTTGCACCACAATGTTCTGATCTGATTAGAAGACCTGCACACTGGTGTGGTTGCAAGTAGTAACGGTATTATTTATTTTCCTTTTCCTCTTGATTCAGTCCTGAGGTGGTCAGAAAAATACAGAAATGGAATGTTCAACTATGTGTCATCTATGAATTCTTCCTTACTACCTTCTCTTCCACCTTCCTTACCTTCAGTTTGTGCTTTTCCCTGTCACATTAGTATCTGATTGGTTATATATGCATAAATTCCAGACTTTAAAGTGGGAATGAACTTGTTTTTAATATTGTGTGCTTACAGGAGGATTTTAAGAGCAAGGACCTTTTCTTTAATAGGCACATAGATATAATGTAATTCTGTCATAAGGAACATGGATATATTTGGATGACATAAATCAAAACACTCAGTGTTTGTACCTCAAGAGGGATGATATGCCTTATGCAATGGAAAATCATGACTCGCAAATCTTCTGGAATTACACACCCATAGCTTTATTCAAAATATTTTGGGTTTTTCCTGTTAATACTTAAATACTGCAATACATGCAAGAAAGATACATACTGAGACTCAGCAAAATAAGTTAATTTTTCTGCAATGTCAATTCATGTTCCTTTCTTAAGGCATGTTGTATGGAAAAAGCACAGCTGACTTCTGATACAGTTTTGCTTTTGTAATTGGATTTACATACTGTAGTAAGATGCCCTTTTAAATTTCCTTCTTTTCAAATCTGTTAATTGTTTTTAGCTTATCATGTTGACAATACTACCACAAGGCATATTTGATTTATAATTGCATTTTGGCAGACAAATTTCTTAACATAAGCATCACATTTATTTGCCCACATAGCTAGTAAAAAATATTTTAAATAATTTTAAAAATCCATTTGACCTTTCACTTTTAATGTGTTGTGGAGTTTTGAGGAATTTCACCAAGTGTATGAGTAAGACAGTTTCCTTCCTTTGGAGTAATTTTATGTTTTATGTAATAAGAAATGCAGAGAAGATAAATGTTCTTTGTTTACAAACAACAGACTCCTATTCAAGTGTTGAACAACTGTTATTATTAATTATTTACATTGTTATAGCTCTGCAGAGACACCAGCATGGAGCATGGCTCTGTTTTGTTAGCTGCTATACAAACATAGATGAAAAAGATGATTGTGACTATTTCATATGCCCAATATGCTGAGTTGCTTAAGGTAACAATGATTTGTCTATAAAAAGCAGGAAAAGTCTTGGATTAATCCAAACAAAAAGGCCTAATTGTACTGCTAAAATCATTTGTGGTAAGGGAAAAGGAAACACAACTAGAAAAGAATGTGCTGCATTAACCTCACAGCTGTTAAATTCTAATAGAAGGATCAGCTATTCAAATCTTCAGAAGGGCCATTAAAAAAAACCAAGACTGAAGAAGAATTAAGATGGTCATGAAAGGAAAGTGAGACATTTTTAGATGGCACTTGATGTATCACCTGTGTGCTGAATTACAGCAGTGCACTGCTGGAGCAGATCAGGCTCTAGAGGAAGACCTTGGTGACTCTCTCATTACTTTTGCCAGCTTTGGCTTCACTCAAACAAGCACTGAGTTCCTGTTCATTGAATCATAGAACATCCTGAGTTGGAAGGGACCCACAAGGATTATCAAAGTCCAACTTCTGGCCCTACACAGGACACCCCAAGAGTCACACCATGTTCCTGAGAACATTGTCCAAACACTCCTTGAACTCTGCCAGGATTGGTGCTGTCACCACTGCCCTGGGGAGCCTGTGCCCAATCACCCTCTGGGTGAAGAACTTTCTTCTAATATCCAACCTAAACCTTCCTGGACACAGTTTCATGCCATTCCCTCAGCTCCTGTCACCAATCACCAGAGGGGAGAGATCAGTGCCTGTCCTGTTGCTCTTCCTACTGGATCTTTTTTCTCTCCTATCTATTTCTTCTGTATCTTTCTCTTTTTAGCTTTTTTTTAAGTAAGGGTTTTGATTAGTCAGCCAGGATCTCAGGCCTTGTGGCTGGGACATTAAGTAAGCTGAGATCCCTGCATTCAAAATCCCAAATTGTATTTAAATTTTTAAAATTGGACGTGAACACACTTTAGATTTGCTCATCCTATCAAATTTAAAATAACAGTGATGCAGGAATCTACAATCTAGGAGCATTGCACTAATCTAAACTTATAAAAAGACTATTGTACATTCTAATTTTGGACCCAGAACTATTTGAAAGTTTTTGTTATTGATAAAACCAGCATCAGAAGGTGTTAATCCCTTAGAGAGGGATTTAAAAGGTTTAAAAGATGAATTGTAGATGTAGGAAAACTGTGGCATATCAGGACGCTGAAATCTGTAAAACTACAGGCTAGCATTATCATTACTGGATTAAATTTCTTCCTCCTACCACATTGCTGTTTCCAGTAGATTTGATTCATTATTGTTGCCTCATTTTCAGTATTATGCCAATATCTGGAACAGCCAACACAATATACTGAGTTCCACTGAATTCTCCAGAAACAACAGCCCCCCACAAAGCCCCACTCCCTTCAGAATGCCTATTTAAAATGGGATTTGTGTGTCAGAAAACAGTCAGGCATGCCTTTTTCTGTATGCCTACTAAATTATACTTAACCTACTGTGCCAGAATCTAGAGAAGGCTGTTCTCCTACAGACTTCTTCTGAAGAAAAAATTGCTTCCTTTCTCTCTTAGAGGGTTGTTTCCATCAAGCTTTTGGAGAAGCAATCTCTGGTAGAAGGCATGATCATGATCATAAAGGCATCTCAGCATTGCAATCCATGTATGAAAATTGGAGGGAGCAGCCCCTGTCATTTAATCTGATTCACAGGGGGCTGAGAAAGAAGCAGGCAGAAGCAGTGTCTGCTCGATTTGTCAACAGGAAATCTGACCAAAAAAAGTGCAGTTCTAGTCTGGTTTGGGTGAAGAGCTGAGCTTTTGATAGAACTATCTAATTAAAAATGCTTCAGGTCAATTGTACTTGTTCTCTGCAGAAAAATGCAGCTGAAGCAGTGATAATAATCCTACTATTACAATTTTGTAACATTACTGAGTCTTTCATATATGTACTTTGATTGCCTTATACTGTTCTTTTTAGGCTCTATTATCTTTTTGGTGTGTTGTGGACTGCTGTGATGCAGCATTTCCCTCTACAAATAAAGTGGAAGAGGAGGGCATGTTGATCTACTTATTTATTACAGGGAACCCGACCTACAATGAAGAATATAATTTTGCAATACTTGGACTACAGTTCCCAGGAGGTGGAGCAGCTACGTTTAGGAATCAAAATATTTTTCTTTTTTCCCTGCCATTTCAGGCTATTCTGTACAAAACAAGGTCTCCTTAACTGCCCATTTTCCAGGCAGTGCTAACCAAGGATCCACAACGACACAATAGAGGAGACCTACTTAAGGAAAAAAAAGAAACTTAGACTTTTTTTCATATTTCATCATTTTCTAATGAGTTTATTTTCTTTTATGTGAGGTACTTAGGCTGATTCTTCAGAAAAATTGGAAGTTAATAATGATCAATCTACATTTACTCTGCACATAACTGTAGAGGTTATGATGCATGGCATAATTGCAGTGTACTGAATGTTTCCCTTTTACAGCTGGCTGCAGAGACTGTAATAGCCTGTTACTCATTTCTAGATGAAGGAGTTCCTCCTTTGGTTTAGGAATTTGTGCTTCTGCTGCTGAAATCTCTGAACTTGATCCTGACTGGTAGTTGTAGACAGCTGCATTTAATTATCATACAAACAACATTTGTTTATCGTTCTCCATTCAAAAAAACCCCCAAAAACCCTGACAACAGTACTGTATCAAATAAGCCAAAGATGCTCTTGGAAAGGAAGTTTTCCTTAATGCTCTTCTTTACAGCTAGTAATTTATCACACGCTTGAAGTGTTCTTGTTTCTTTGTTTCATTTCTCTTTCCCTCAAAGACAATAAAGAAACAGAGAAGACCCAAGGTTAGATCTGGCATAACTCCAACACCAGTTTGCCTCTTATTCACCAATTAATTATTTATCTATTTTCCTGAGAAAGACAAACAACATGCAAACAAAATCAGGATGTATTATGTGTATTTACAAGCAAGTGAAACACAACTGAGATAAAAGAAAGAATTGAAAATTTAAATTATCCTTTAGGAAAAGACACCAGGGATGAAGTGAAATTCCATGCATGCATTCAAGTACTTTGGCCCAAATCCATGCCAGCTATTAATCCATAGCTCGCAGATGAATTTGTTTCACTGTTATTTAAAAAGAGAACAAAACCTGAACCAGAGCTGTTACAATGAGCTGACAACCTCGGCACAGAGCACAATGTAGTGGATTAGACCAGAGAAAACACATTTAGCTAGAGAGCTGTCGCCAAAGAGTAAGGATGAGCTTGTAGCTATGGCTTTAGTGCATGACTGGGAAGGGCTGGCTTCACGAATTGTGACGTGAAATTCTCCCCCACTCTGTGGGTCTGAGTAAAATTAATCAATTTTTACCATTCTGCACCATGAAAACCTTCAGTGAAGATGTGATGTGCCGCCCTTTGAGACCATACCTGGGCTTTGAACAGCAAAAGCCATGCACCTCTTCTGCGTGAAGGACAATCCCAGCATTCTCCCAGGTCCTCAGGCATCTTAGCCAAAACGCGGCTCTGTTTTGAAGGGAAGGACGTAGAGATGCTGTTGTCTGTGCTGGCCCACAGACGAGACGAGCAGACCTGGCCGGAGATGCCCCTCAGGAGGAGCCGCCCCTCAGGAGGAGCCGCCTGAGCGGCAGCGCAGGCCCGGGGGCCCTGCTGGGCTCCCTGAGCAATGGCTGCTCCCTGGGCAATGGCTGCTCCCTGGCAGCCGTGCCCGCATCCCCTTCCCTCGGGGCTGTGTGCTGCCCTGACGATGCCGGCCGTGCAGGAGGCGGAGCAGGGTCCTGCTGCCATCTCAGGAGCTCTCCGGTGGCTGTCACCCAGCAGGAGGTAAGGCTGGAGGCACAGCGTCCGTCATCTTTGGGGTAATGGCAGATCATGGTGTTCAGAGCTTCGCGTTCTCATTTATGACTGATTTAGAGAACGTGTGAAAGGGTTTCCTGGGTTTTTGGGGGACAATTTTAGACTGTCCCTGCTGAGTGTGGCAGGAGGTCTCCGGGTGGCCATCGGGTCCGTGTCACTGCTTGCCTGGCCCAGAGGCGATGTCCTCAGTTGTGAAGGGACGGAATGGTTTGGGGGAAGGTGGAAGGTCTGAAGGGAGCCCCTGGAGCCCAGAGGTCCTGAGGGCACTGACCCTGCTTACAGAGTGGCCACTGGGAATGTCCCACTCAGGGCAGCAGTCAGCGCTGAGGGAGCTCCAGCTGGTGGGGCCAGGAGGTGTCACTCATAGCAGGTGTCTCTGTGAATTCATAACAAATATTTGGGTAGGGGAAGGAAGAGACAAACTTTGTTGTGCTGCTTCACAGGGAGCGGGTGTCAGGGAGCCATAAGAACTGGCAGCTCCCTGGCTCTGGAGGTGGCAGGACATCCCTTTCCAGGGGTCAGAGCAGTGGGGGATGCGGGGCAGCTCCAGCTCCAGGCTCCAAGTAGCTCCCTGGGCACAGGGATCAGCTCAATGGGACCCATGGATAGAGCTGTGGGGAGCTGGAGGTCGGTGCTGTTGTATCATCATGGGCAGAAACCGAGGGCTCCAGGGATGATCACAGCATCCAGGTCTAAAAGTGCACTCAGGGCCCTGGCAATGGGTTGGAAGCTACTGCACAACTGAGTGAGAAATTAAATTAAATAGCAGAGAATTCCGCAAAAGGAAGCATCTGATAAAAACAAGCACTTTTGCTGAGCATGGAACATACTGTCACAGAAAGCCACTGAGGCCAACACCTTAAAAAGATTGAAGAGGGTTTGGTCAGTTATGTTATAGCAAGATTGCCCAGCTTTCGCATTATTTATGTCAGATTTCAGAGAGATTTTAAAGCATGTGCTCCAGAGAAGTACTGAGTCTTTCAAGAGATTAATTTGAGATTTAAAGCAGGAGAAAACGTACCAGATTATGGCACTGCCCTCTTAGACTACAATTAGAGAGGATACTGATCTGAACAGATTGCCAAGCTGATGACATATGACAATCCCTATACTCTAGGCTGAGTGCAGCCCTGGAAAACAAGTGAAAGGGACATGATTTTGGATTTTGCAAGATCTACACCAATTTATCTGCTGACAATTGAAAGCATATCTGACCTGAGCATCTTTCAATCAGTGAGGTTCCATCCTTCAGGAAGGAGGAATAACTGACAAAAATGTTATTGCTTCCACAAATTAATTCAGGTTTCCTGCTCTTTTATCTGGTACACAGTGCTTTGTTTTCTCTCTCCTGCCCTCCCTTTTTATTCTTGTATGCATAGGAGACAGGAATCCTCCATCACTTAGGTAATCTCTTGTATTTACAAAACCAATCTGGTCTTGTAACATTTCTGATGACACATGAAAAATCACCTCTGGATGTGCCGGTGTATCAGCACAGCAAACAATAAGCGGGACATGGAATCCTTTGGCAACTCACATATCAGTTTAGAAAAGTTATTATATGGGAACATGGGAAGAAGGGTGCCATTCATACCAGCTGTCCTGCTGCCATTCCCAGTTTGGCAGTAATATGGGGCTCTTCAAAATATACAGACTACAAATTGACCTTTAAGAATTCTTGGGTGAGTCTTGAAGTGAAGTTTACATTAGTTGTATCAAGCTTTTCCCATAAAGCATGCAGCTGTGTAAAAGGTAATAAATTAGAAACATATTTCTTTATATACTTTTAACTCCACATAGCAAAATGCCCAAGCACTTTGGGAACTATTGGGATCCTTTACCTACCATTAAAGTGCAGTCATTCCTTGGCTGCAAAACAGCAGCTGCTGCAAGATCCACTAGTGAACAGTTTGGACATTGTGGGGGAAGAATATTATCTCCTGCTGAAACCACATGTCAAATATGAACTGTAATGCATGAATTTACTGATTTTCAAATACTGTATCATCACAATCTGCACCTCAGATCTTTAATAGATTCTGTTTTTCCTTCCAGTGCCACAGCCTTTTTCTCAATACTTTCTAACATACACTGGAGTTATAGAAATAGTTAAGCAAAATTAGAGTGACTATTGGCAACAATGTGAAACTGAGCTTCCTTCAGCAGGAGGTGTGCATCTGCTTTGCTGCACTCTGTCATTCAGCATTCTCTTGGCAGAAGTGTTAGGAATTTACACTTGTTACTGTGGACTCTTTTTCTGTTGCATGCAGACATATAATTTTCTCTCCAGGTCACTCAGTGTGTTGGTTCTCTCCTCTTGTTTGTTGCCCTCTTGATTTTAGCAGGGCTGGAAGTTTGCTCATAGCTGGATTTTTGCCAGAGATACCTGATATAGAAACAGCTCAAAGAAATATACTTATTTCAGAGTCTAGCTGGTCAAAAAAAAAACAAACCAAAACGACCAAACCAAACAAACAAAAAACCCAACCCCAAACAAAACCACCAAGCTCCAAGACAAAGGGAAAAAAAAAACCCAAACTGAAAAAGCTTTTGGAAGTCTTAAATGAATCTTGACCTGAGCTCCAAGCAGCAGCAAAACATCACAGCCCTGAGACTGACAGATGCTTTACTACTCTGGCAGCAGTGGTCTTCGTAGTTTGAGAACTGCTGCATTTGCTGATTGCCTGGAAATGGAACCACTGAATACTTGAACACCTATGCAAAGATCTTGCCTTGCTTCCTCTTGCTGTTCGGAGGAGAATTAGGGATGGAACACAGCTGAAAATCTGGACTAAATTGAATCTGAACTCTCATAAAATGTGTCTGGCTCTTTCAAAAGATGTGATTATTCAGACCTAGCTTTCAAACTTGGGAGCTGAGAGAACCTACATTCTAACACTGTTATTCAGGCTCACCAACTGATCACCTCTGAGTAAGTACAAGCGGGTGTAAAGCAGGAGATGCAGTGAGGTAGAGGATGGTGTTTGATCACTGCACCCCATGAACCCTCAGCACCATCATTTGCAGCAATGTGGCACCAATTTCCAAAGCTTGTTTCAAACCATGCAATAGAAAATTATTGGTACTTAGGCTGGATAATCTTTTCTCTTGTTATGCCAGGAGCAAATGACAGTTTGAAGTGAGCACTGCTGTTTCAGCTCAGCATCTGATGCGTTTGCTTACCTGATGCAGTGTTCTTAGGCAGTGATTAATGACAGCTCTTGAGTCAGAGCCTGTGACTGTGATGAGTATTAACAGGTAAACCTACAAACAATAAAGGAAAAAGCTCCTGAGGGAGGCAAAGGTACTGACTGGCATCTCAGTCTGACTGCTTATATTGCTCCCAATCAGACTGTTCAGAAATTCCTACATTTCAACCAAAGCATCTTAAGGGTCCAAATATATTTATTCATTAGAATAAATGTTTATAGCCAAATCTGACCCCTACAGGAACTGATGGCTAATTTCTCTGGTTTAATCAGACCCAGGTTGACAACTCATATTGGAATGCTACTTTCCTTCTGTGGCAAAATCAAAAGCGCCAGCAGTATAGTTCTGTGTAGAAACAAGGAGGTGCAGAAATGCCTGCAATGTTAAAAAAGATGGTGGAAGCTCCCTGTTTTATACTCAGGGATGTACAAGTAAAAATACCCCATATCATTATGCATTTAAGCACATGCCTATCTTTAAGCAAGTGCTTGAATATCACTGTCCTTCCCTGAACTTTAATGGGACTTTGGGCCTCTGTTCAAGGATAAATCTATATTTGTGCTCCTTGTACACCTGAGATGAGCTTGCTTATGACTTTTTTGCTTTGCAGGATCAGGGTTTATAACCCTGTAAGTTGATTTCTGTCCTAGTCTGTTAAAATATTTCAAACACATACACAAAAATAAACCTAATCTTCTGCCAATATTCCACCTCTCTGGTCTCATGACATCCAGGAAACAAACCACTGATCTTTCCAATGATCTGACTTACAAATCTAGTTTTAGAAGGCACTGGCAGCTAATCACTCTGCAGCTGGAATACCTACATTACTGCATCTCTGTTGCATGTGACTAGCTTGGAAAATGAAGTTAAACTTGTACAATAGAAGTAATTTAATACATGATTTAGAACTTTAACCATCTTACTACAGATTAATTTGCATGCCTACAACCCTTTACTTGTATGAGTAGCCCTATGTGTTTTGATGAGGAAGGAATATTATGAGCCTGTTGACTGTGGAAATGATTGTATCATAGATCCATGATAATATTTACATGAAATGTAGCAGTTCCACTCATTGCTCCGGGCAGAACAGTTTCTATCTTTTGTCTTTTCTTCCTTCATTAGCACTGTTGAATCTCACATTTTTGAAGACAAGGAGAGCAGAGTCAAGGTTTGATTATTTCATCGTGTTACAATAATCTGAATACAATATGTAGGCAATCTAGTAATTGATTGCACTTAACCTGATTATATACCAAATCAAATCAGAGCTAAGATTTAGATAGGTCACTGCTGTAATGAGCCATTTCTATTGACCCCTGACAACACTTGAGCACCTTTTATGGCTGGTGGAAAGAGTACTTAGTATCTTACAGAACTGCATTTTGTGAGATACATTCATAGAAAACTTTAGGTTGGAAGGCACATCTGGAATTGTCTATTCCAAGCTTGTGCTCAAAGCAGGACTAGCTTCAAAATCAGATCAAATTGCTCCAAGCCTTGAGAAGTTTTGAAAATCTCCAAGGGTGATGACTGAATAGCCCCTTTGGGCCCCTGTTTCAGTGGTGCTCTAGTCCCACTGAGATGATTTTTTTCCCTTCCCAATTAGTATTTCCCTTGTTGCAGCTTGTGACTGTTGCCTTTTGCTCTCTTGCTGTGCACCCCTGAGAAATGTCTATGTCTGTCTTCTCCAATGGATTAAGGTAGTGGAAGACTGTAGCTACATCCTGTCTTGGGCTTCTTGTCTCCGGCCTAAGCAAGGCAGTGGGTTCTGCCTCTCTTTGTACCTCAGGTGCTGTGGTTCCCTTATTGACCCAGCAGCCCTCCCCTGGAGTCTCTCCAGGTTGTGAGCAGATGCTGTGGTGTGAGCCCCAAACTCCAGCTGTGGGGCTGTTTGCTCAGCCCTCAGGCTGGCCTGGCACACGGGCTACTTCTGACCCCAGTGCACAACTTCACGTGGCTTTGTTGAACCTCATCAGGTTCCTGCTAGCTTGCTTCTCTGGTTTGTTGAGGTCCTTTTGAATGGAAAGCCTGCTCTCTCCAGTGTTCCACTCCTCCAGTTTGGGTGCCACTTGATGAGGTTGTGTAGTGTCTCAGCATCCAGGGCCATATGGCATAGCAGCAGAGTAACATATTGACTTAGTCAGCGAGTGATAATTTTCAGCTTATCTGGCAGGAATAGAATTCTTGATAATTGTTGACCAGAATTCATGGAATATTTTTGGCTACTAGGCTAGACTGAGTATACAATCTACTTTGCAGTGTATGTTACACTAATTAAAATAGAGAGATTGTATTTTGATTATACATATCCAAATGTGTTTTAATCTAGTAAAGGTTTTTCTGATGAACAACTTTGCATGGAAAAGAAATGGAAAACAGATAACCAGTAATATATCATTACATACACATAAAGGAAGGGGTTTGGGATTATCTGAGTAGAATAAGAGTGCACTGTTTAATACCTGGGACTCAATACCTGGCTCAATACCTGCCCCTGCCTGTTCCAACCACCCTGATCTGTGTGGCTGCACCATGTACCTTCAGAAAGCACTAGGAAGCTCTTGCTTGCTATTGTGTTGTGCCTTATAATTGAGATGCCATCACTGTGTGTTGTGGTGTCCAAGCTGAAGGAAGGATGTGATGTTTTGCAGTAGTTACAGTGTTTTTAATTATTGAAAATACAGAGCAGAAAGCTTCTCTCGGTGCACTAACCCCTGTGCTGCAATCATTTTCCTTTACTGACACTCCTGGTGAAGGGAAGCACACACTCCATTAGGAAGTGCAGCCTAATGTGACAGTGCTTGGCTTTCTGTTACTGCAAGGTTTGCAGTATGCCACAATCTCTTTGCTGAGGTACTGCAAGAAAAAAAGGTGTCTATCTCTTCCAACTTTTTTCTCTAACAAAAACAGGTTACACACTGTAGAAACATCCAGCCCAGCCTCTTCCTGGTTTAGCAATGGTAAAATAACAAGGAATATTCATGTTTAACACATTACTTCTCAACCTAGGCCAAAGATTCTCTTCATCACAGAACTTCTTCCACCACCCTTCTCTTTGTGTGGGAGAGAAGCCACCTTGTCTCACTGAATCAAACAGTGCAAAGGGCAGAGATGGCTTTCTGTGGGAGACCTCCAGCTCTTCCCTAATGCAGAGCCTTCCATTGCATTGCCAAGTCACAAAGGGGGACACTGCAGTTCAAGAGGGAACATGGCTACAGTATGCTGCATTTCCCTAAAGTAGCAGGAAGAGCTTTTTGTGACATTTCAGGTTTGTTGTTGGGAAATGTCTCAACCTGTGAAATTGTAGCTAACCTGTCTATGAATTTGGAACCACATTTTCCCAAAAATCATTGATCTGTCTGCATCAGTTCCAGTGGGCCTATTTCTTAAGAGATTAAAGACTCAGTGACTTCATCACAACCACTGTAGGTGAAGCTACAATACAGTTTCTGCTCTAAGCCCTTAGTTTCAATATTCATCTGAAAACCTGCAAAATGGAGGGCTGAAATCTAAACTACTTTGCCACTGCCTAAGGATAAAAATATGTGTTTGAAAGCACTTTATACTTTGATTGAGAAGACTAAAAAAGTTTCATTTAAAAATATTTTTCTCCTGATATTTTAGTTTAAACAGCCTTGCGGCCAAAGTGGGTGAGATTTGAAAGTCGATTTGTTTTGATTTGAATTATAAGCATCTGAATATCACAGACTGAGTAGGTACAATATGCATTTTAGTTAAGCTCATTAAAAACATGCAAGGATGGAAGGCCACTGTATTAACTGAGTGCTGTGAACTTCTTAAATCCTCAGAATGGCTTTCCAGGTGATGAGTTTCAAATACTACAACAGAACTACAGTCTGCAGAACAGATACTCAGTTTTATCAGCATGTTCACATTCCCACTACATTGAGAATTTCATTTTCCAAACCAGACACTGCAAGTTGCATTATCAGGACATTGGTCATCGTGTAAGCAAATGGAGGAAGGAATATTAATACTTTCAAAACCTACTCACATTTGGACTCAGACTTTTCAGCTTGCTGGACATGACAGTTCATTGTATAAGTGGGTCTCTGTAAAGCTTTTTAATTTAGCTTTTTAAAGGAAAATTAAAATAGGACAAGATATTGCAAAGGCTGTAATAGGAACTTGCAGTGTTGAGCTCATCTTTCAGCTGAATTGCCTAAGGTAGGATATGAAGTCAGCAGATAAGCTGTCAACAGTCCTGAATTCACTTTCCATTAAAATGTGATTTTTCTAGAGTGTTTAGTGAGATGTCTGATGTGCTAAAAAGCATGTCTTTATTTAAAGGTTAAGGCTAATTGTAAAGGTACCTCTACTTCCCAGTGAAAAAAAAAAAATCCCACTTGTATTTACCAAGGAAGTTTTCAGTCCCTCAGATGATACGTGTCTAGGAGTACCATAAAGCTGTTCAGTACTAGGTTTTACACTTCCAGTCTCAAGGCAAAAGTAATACACAATAAACACAGTCACTAGCCTCAAAGCTTGAGTTAGAGGAGGGGAAAACCAGGTTTTGATGTAGTGTTAAACCTCCTGATGGTGTTGTTAAAAAACTAATTTTTCACTGCTCTTTTTAATTTGCCAACAAATAGGTGACTGCTAGGTGCTGTATAGCTTACCTCAGTGTGGATGCTTACTGGGCAACAAGAGGTGTCTCAGTTTAACATTCCCTTCCTCCTAGTGTATCAGTGTGTTAACACAACTTCTGTGTTTCACAAGTCTTTGTCTGCAAAGAGGGAACTTTCTACTTTTGTGAGACTCAGTGGGAATACTCAGGCCTGCCTTTATGAAGTGTGATGACATTTGCTGACTTTGTCATGTCGAGTGACATATGAAGATTGGCCCCTGGCTTCAAGGGGGGAAACAACTGTATAGAACTTGTCTGTAGGCTTCAGATGCAATTCTCTGAAAATAAAGCTGTTGTCCCAATTTAAGCTCATTTCATTTCTTTCCAAAGAAGTGAAATACCGTCACTCTGGGGATAGTGTCAAGTCATCCCTATATATTATTCTATTTGTTTCATCACAGTGTCTTTTCTCCAGGGAGCTCATTTGTATTCTCTTGCATTAAGGTCATCTGACTTTTAGTTAGTGTCATGGATTTAAATTCAACTTATCTTTAGAAAAAATATAAATGTTGCTTTCATCACCAGGCTGAGCCCAGAAACCACAACTGTGGCTATTTAGCAATCTATTTTAAATTCAGGAAAAAAAGCCATCTACCTAAATATTTTATGGCTAGTTGCCATTTGGCTTCAGATCTAGATCTCAGTATTCAAGATAATGCTTATTATTGCTATTGCTGCATGTCATTGCTTCTGAGTATTTGCTGATACTGTGTTTAGAAATGTATTTTTTCTCTTTTGAGGAAACTGCACTAGAAGGGCATTTGGGCTCCACTCGGGGTCAGGTATTTGAATCAGCAAAGAGATAGTCTGCTGCATATATTTTAACTGTTTTTTTATTATGGCAACTCTGTTTCTTCCCTTGCAGTGTGATGGGGAAATAAAAATGTGTAGTTGGCCAGTGTAGTGATTGTCTGAACATATGTGTCCAGCTCTAAATTGCACATTTTTGACACTGATATATGCACTGTCAGTCTGTGTGAAATGGTCTGGTATCTACAGCAGAAATAATTTTCTAATGAGACTGCTACTAGTGTGGAGCCATGGTCCAGACATCAACTGTGAGTGAATGTTGTTGCCTAGCCTCCACACAATGAGGCCAGGGTTGATATTCCTGTAGATCACCCTCTAAAACATTAGCCAGGAAAGCTTAACTGAATGCCCAATTCAGGTTAAGCTCAAGCAGTCCAAGCAGTCCGTGCAGTCCGTGCAGTCATAAACCGACTGACCTGTGTGGAGATGCAGGCTAACAGACTGCTCTGGTTAGGCTGCAAAAATACCACTCTATCTGCAGTTTGGGAGACTGTCTTTGGATGACCCGTCTCACAGAAAGCCTGGCTCTGGTCTTTTGTTTCCCAAGGGAGCTCCGTTCTACACTTGCAGATCCTCATCAGCCGTACCTGTTATCTTGCCTCCTTCTGCCCTGTTGCCCAAAGCTCTCCCATCCTAGTCCTGTCCCTCGCCCCTGCAGCGTTTCCGCTCTCTTGAACTCTCCCCCGTCCCTCTCCGTGCTCTGCACCGCTGAGTTTGAAGGCAGCAAAGGCAACAAAGCAAAGCAGCAAAAACAGCAAAGGAAAAAAACTCTTCCCTGCCATCAGTGGAAGCTCCTTCTTCCTACAGTGTTCCCGGAACGCCTGCGCTAGACGAGCCGCTGCCCTGACCGGCCAGGCAGGCTGCTCACAGGAGTGCTACAGAACCCACACGGGATGCGGGCCCCCGGCTCACGGGGTGCGGACCCAAAGGCTCACGGGGTGCGTACCCCAAGGCTCATGGGGTGCAAACCCCCCGGCTCACGGAGTGCAGACCCAAAGGCTCACGGGGTGCGGACCCAAAGGCTCACGGGGTGCAGACCGTCCCGCTCACGGGGTGCGGACCCAAAGGCTCACGGGGTGCGGACCCCCGGCTCACGAGGTGCCCGCGGTGCGGCGGCCCCGCGGCGGCAGAGGGTGAGCGGGCGGGCGCTCCGGGAGGCACCAGCAGCCCCTAGCGGTGAGAGCCGCGCCGAGCGCCCGCTCCGCCTCAGCCACAGCCGCAGCCGCAGCCACAGCGGCAGCCACAGCCACAGCCACAGCCACAGCCACAGCCACAGCCACAGCCACAGCCACAGCCACAGCCACAGCCGGCCGCGGCGCTGCCCCTGCGGAAAGGGCGTTTCTCCAGCGGCGGTGGCGCTGGACAGGGTTACAGTTCAACACCTCTGCGAGCAGCTGTGAGGAGTCTTGCCATGACCTCGGCCTCCGCCAAGCCCAGAATAGGAACCCGTACATCCTCTCCTTTGGAGACTGGAAACAAATAGTTTGATACAGATCACTTCACGTGCAATACCCTGACTTTTCCCAGGACATTTCTCTCTTTTTCACAGAATTGTAATTGTACCGCTTTGCGTCACAAGCCCTTTACTAAAAGGATTTGAGTAGTTTCTCTGTCTGGCCAGAGATTTCCCAGATACCATGCTGTGTAAAGGCATTAAGGCATCAGAACCTGACTGACCGTGGAAACATTACAAAACTTTCATTTACGTTTTATTAGTAAATCTTTGAGCAATGCATACACACACATGACCAACAGAACTGATCCCAGCCTAATGGGGGAAACAGCAAAATAGTAGCAGGAAAATGCTAGAAGATTTTAGGACAAACAATCTTTTCTTTAATAGAAAAGTACTGTCCATTATATCTTTAAAAGTTGACAGACATTTATGTGGTCTTAAGCTATGTATTATTCAATGCTCAGTGCTGCATCTGGAAGTCTTAGGAGGAGGAAAGGTTGAGCTGTCTTCTGGAAATTTCATGTGTAGTTGTGGTGTGGGGTGAGGTGATCTATCCCTGAGGCTTAGATAACCAAGTGACTCTACAGTACAACTGAAAAAGAAGACAAATAATGTCCCAGCACAGAGCACAACCTTCACTGTGTTCTGCTGTCCATCCAGGCTGTTGTACATCATTATTTAAAATTCAGTTCACTAAATTGAAAGATACCATCCTGTATATTAAAGAAATGGAGGGACAGTTACTTACTATTCATATGTAAATTAAGACAATATTCTAAGAAGATACTGTTACAAAAAATCTTCAGCTAAAGGGGTAGGGTTTTTTTCAGTTTTAGGAAAGATAGGGAAAAATAAGAGGCACAAATGTGATGCCACTGTGAATGGGGCAGTTTGCTCTGCACTTTCTAGACTGCCTGACTCAAGTCTTCTTCCAGAGTTTGAGTTTTGAGCAGAATACATAGCTAAATTGCAATTGTTTTGTATCCTTTACCTGTCCTATGCTTTCCAGTGTGAGTTTTAAAATGGAAAGCAGATAAAAAATGTTATGCATATAAATAATCTATTGACTGCTTCACTCAAGGTATCAGAAAATGCATTACTACATGAGCAGATGTAGTGACATAGTTCCCTGATTAAGGAAGAACTGAGAAATTATAAACAGGCAAACAGTTACATGTTGTATAATCATCATCTCAGCGGATCTATGCAGTTACTTCTCTGAGATGCGAACTGGGAGCACACCCACTGCCGCCACAATTGGCTGTCATAGCACTGATGAGCCATCATACAATTACACTGTTTTTATATAGCTATAGCATACTGTCAATATGAATGACAGGATCAGTTTACAGAAGGAAAAAATCCCAGCCTCATTATGTATGCACACATACATATGCAACGGCATCGGTGCAGGCCATTCTATCTGGGGATTCAGCTGATAAATAACTAAGGCTCTTATCTGGCGATTTTAAAATGTCACTAAACCAGCCCAGATGTGCTTTTATCCTTTGACTGCCGGGTTGTTTGTCCATCAGCAGGGTCCATCCTATGGCTTTATGCGTTCAGGCGCTGTGCATCACCGCGGGGACAGCGTGGCACATCAGCCTTCCCCAAAGCACGTTCGATGCAGCCCCCCCGGCCTCGCAGCGATTCCCCGCGGGCGGCCCCCGGCGCGGTGGGGCCGCGGAGGGACAGCGCTGCTAATGCCGTGCGCTCCGCGGATTTTCCGCCGCTGTCTGCGCTTCCCTCCCCGCGTTCATCTCGACCCCGTTAGCCTCCGGCAAACGAGAGGACATCGCGACGGGGGGACGCGGCCATAGCCCCGGGCCCGAGTGAGGGGCTCAGTCACGGGCAGGGGACCGCGCTCCGCTCCGGGCTCGGTGCAAGCCCGGGCCGGGCGGCCGCTGCCGTGGGGGCTGCAAGGGAGCCCGGAGCCCCGCGGCGCCACTCCGAGCCCCAGCGCAGCCGCTTCCCCGCGCCCCTCTCCCATCACAGCCACAGCAAGGCAGCTGGCTCTGCCCCTTCCAGCGGGGAGGGAAGAGGCTGGATTTAAACACAAACATCGCTCCGCCGCTCGGTGGATTATTTTCGCTCTTGTCTGGTGCCTCACCTCCACCCTCAGCAGTCCCCACACCGGCGGCACTTGAACCTGCCCGCTAGAAGAGCGTGCCGTCCCCCATCCCCGACCACCTCCTCTCCGGGCCGGCCCGGCCGGCCCCCCTCCGCCGGCTCCGGCCTGGGAGTGCCGCTGTGCTCCGCCGGACCCCCCACCGGCCCGGGGAGGCCGGCTGCGACCAGCGGGGAGGGCGGCGAGGGCGATTCGCTCGCTAGAGAAATGCCCTGTTGAACTTTGAATATATTAGTTGACATCAGTGCGAGTTGGGGCTGCCAGCCCCTAGCTCCCTCCTCCTTCCCTACCTCCTCCTCCTCCGCCTCCTTCTCCTCCTCCCCTCGGTCTCCGATGGAAAGAGTTGAAGCCGTGCTGATAGGAGCCGCTCGGAAGAGACAGCGGAGCGCCCGGGAGGACTTCGGTCCCAACTCCGGCCGCACCGCGGGGACGTCGCCCGCCGCCGCTCGCATGGCCCGAGGCGGCACTCCCTGAGCGCCGGGCTGGGCAGAGCAGCCGCTCCGCTCCCCTGCTCGCCCTGAGCCGAGCCCAGCCGCGCCGAGCCGAGCCGAGCCCTGCTCCTGCGGCAGCCGGAGCGCGATGTGCCGGTGAGCCCCGCAGCGGGAGCCCCGCGGCCACCCCGTAAGCGCAGCGCGGCAGCGGCCCGGGGGGCGGGCGGCGGGACGGGCCGGGGGGCGCGCAAACTTCCCAACTTGGCGGGGTCGGGGGGAGCGGGCGGCGCTGGGAAGGGGAACCGGGAAGGTGGGAACCCCTGGGCTGCTGCGCGTCTCCGCCGCTCTCGGCGCAGCGCCCGGTGATGGGGGCCGGGGGCAACCTGCGGGGCGTGGGGTGTGTTTGTGCCCGGCGCTCGGCGCGCCGTCCTCCTGTCCGCCGGGGAGCCAAAGGGGCTGATTTTTTGTGGCTGTGTTCGCAGTCCGGCAGCGCTGGAGAGCACGCTAGCTCGGAGGTGGCAGTGGAGGTGGTTTTTTTTTCCCTCCTCTCCTCGCCACCTTCCCGGCTCTTCCTAAACCCGCTGAGGGAGGCTGTAGCGGGAGCGAAGGGGTGAAGTGGTGGGAAGCAGGATAGCCTAGACGAAAGGATATTAATGATTTTTGTTTTTCAGATGGTAATTTGTCTTTGTGGTAGGGGTGGCCCATTAAATTTCAGCTCACGTCCTGATGGAGATCAAAAGCGAAGGGGAGAGGGAGAGGGAAGCGGAGAGCCTTGTGCTGCTCCTTAGCTCCGCGCATTGTTAGAAACTTACGGGGAGTGTATGGGGGGGATAAAATTTCCTGAAACAACCTTTGTCCATCCAGCTCCAATATCCACACCAAAGTTGGAGAGCTGCATTTTCCAGCACTACCATCTGCTCCTGGTGTTGCCCAGGAGCACGCTTACTGTTAAGCCTCAGAGGAAACAAACAAAAGGTGTGCTTGCCAAGTAGGTCCTGAACCTCTTCATGGGCTTTTTTAGGTGGAGCATTAAGTACCGAGGAGTATCTATGTCCTAAAGATTCACTGTCCTGTGTTGGCTCAGTTTAGACTCTTTGATAATTTCCTGCCCTTAAAAAACGTCTCCAAACCTGGTAGATGCCAGGTCCTGGGGTTTTTTTTTGTTTGTTTGATTGTTTTGTTTTGTTTTGTTTCGTTTTGTTATGTTTTCCTAATTTATTAATCTGGTTTTGGTTGGAGTTTACATAAATTTTTTTTTCCTAATTTCTTTTTTCTTCAAACTATTTATGTATGGATATATCGGTTAGGAACCATAGCAAAGTTCCTTATTTTGTTGTGCAAGTGTTCCCTCTCATTACAAAAAAGACTTTTATAGTCTGAGCTGCAAGAGATTTGATGTCTTGCCTCTGAATGGCCAGACCCCAGGTAGGCTGAGACCCCAGGCTGACTGCACTGTGGACAAAATAGAAACCAACTAAGCTAGAAGTTGTAATGAGCTGTGAATCTTACTGCTGCTTGAGATCAGTAGAGATCCCAGGTGAGCAAAGGCAAGGAGGATGAGTGAGGGTAGCTGGAACAAACTACTCAGACAGAAAAGTACTCTTGTAATTATACATCTGATTTGTAAGCACCCAAGGTAGAAAACTGGTCATAACTGCAGACAAAGTGGCAGTGGATAAGAAAAATCCTGCTGATACTTAACTAGATTTTTAACAGAGACTCAATTTTTAAACAGACACTTGAATCATCCATATCTTTCATCTTTTCTCCTTTTGCACTAAAACTTTTCTGATTGGATTGGGTGACAAGTAGACTCGGCACTAGGCAATAGTAGGGAATCTCTGTGTTTTACTTATGCTTCTTGCATTTTCAGTGAAGTCCAGGCAATTTGTTCTGTTTTTCTCTCTATCTTGTTTTCTTTCATTAAAGAGGCCAAGTTTTTGTCCTCCTCTGCCAGGGACACGCTAATCCTGAAGTCATGGGGGAGAGAGAGATCCCACCCTTCAGAATATAGATATTTGCTTTGTTCATCCTCTGCAGCCTGTTAGGCTGATGGAATTGGCAGTGGCTGCCCTCTGTGACCTCCCTCCCTTCCTGCAAAGAGCTGGGGCAACCAGGGACGAGAAAATGTGCAAACTCCAGCAAGTGAAAAAGCACAACCCCAGAGGACAAAAGGCTTGAACAGAGAGATGCGGGGGATGAGGTTCTGCATAGAAAATGACTTTTAGCAAACTGGCCTTGATCAGTTCACATTGACTGGAAGTGATGGCATGTGGATGGGCTCAGTAGGAATGTGGGCAGCCCAAGAGAAGCTCGATACAAGTGGTGCCATGGAATTTTAGTTGCTTTGCAGTAAGATGAAAAAAGTTCCCAGACAAAATGGCTTTGGCCATCCACTGTGATTGCCCTTTGTTCTCCAGGCCGACAGCTGACCTGGGGGAACATGCCCCCAGACTATAAACTCTTTTCTTCTTACCTTGTAGTCGGTTGTAAAAGTGCTGCTTGACTTGGGCTGACACACGATAGGGCCCCGTTAGAGGGAAAGTTCCTGGGGAGCAGGCACTCTGTGACATTAAACATGGCTCAAACAATAGATTTCTATTTCAGTCAGGACAAATAATCATGCGAACAGACATACTGGGGTTAAATGAGACCATCTGCATGAATATATCTTCCCGAAAACAAATAGATGCGGGCAAAGTTTCAGCGTGCAGCCGGGGCTGTTGCCTTGCTGTTGGGCAAAAGGGGGCAGTATCCAACAGTGCCAGGCAGCGATCTGCCGCTGCCGCCTCCCTGCCTCGAGCGCTGGCTGGTGCATGCTCAGCGACTGGGATCTGGGAATTCAGGGTGTTATCCAGTAGTCCCTATTCAGGTGATTCCTTGTAAAGCCATCAGAGAGGTTAAATGACGGTCTAAAAGATGCAAGGTCAAAGCTGTAATTGTTTTGCTTTGTGGTTGCATCATTTCCATATGCTGGTGAACGACTGGAAATTAAGGACAATGCTGTATGATTGCAAAGCTAGTTTTGTTCACATTTAGTAGGCTGCAGCAGTAACCTTACCCTGTTTTTACTGTACTACATGTTTTTAGGGAAAGCATGGTGAAGCCCTAGCTTTGGAGTGCTGTTGGTATAAACACACTCCTAGGAATTATCATCACTGTTTTCTGTAGTAAGAAAACAAAAAAATTTCTTCTCTAAATTTAACTTTCTTTGAGAACTCGTTTGTTTCCAGCCTAGAGAAATATATTGATCCGTCTCATAAAATATTGCTTTTAGAATGCATTTAAAAGCCTTTTCACCTTTCATTTATCTACATGCTTGGATTATTAGATTAGCATTTCTTAGTTCATTTTTTCCTGGGAGACATGGGCAATTTTACTGAGGGTCTGTCATTGGAAAGCCATGCATTGGATTCCAGGTTTCCTAAGTGTTGCTCACTGCCTTCATGACAAGAGCTGCAGCAGCAGGGGCAGACTGGCCCTGAGAGAGGGGACGTGCTGAGGAGTGGGAGTCAGTCATTGTGATGTGAAGGTGTTCCACTGCTGGGGTAGTGCAAGGATTCAGGGTTTAGGTGCTGTCCAGTGTGAAGTCTTCAACTGGATTTGCCTTGCTGCAGATCATGCCCACGAGATCATTTCTGGTATAAAACTGAAAAAGGGAAATTTAATTACCTGCAGAGAGTGGTGGAGACAATTCAGAATTGTTCTCTAGGGGTAAAATTCATTGGTGTTCATTGTGTAGCAGCTGTGTAAGTACCAAATCACACTGAAATCACAAAGTCAGTCTTAAGTGATGGACTTGCCTTTTACAGACTGAATACTGTGAAGGTGAACTGCCACAGTTTTGGGTTGGATCCTTGTGATTTAGTCCAGGAGACAAACCGTGGCATATTGAACTATCCCTGCTGTGCCTTGAAATGGGCTGTGTCCAAGTGTTGTTGCTTCTGAGGATCAAGTCAACAGCTTTTTGTTATTATTCTGTTACTTAAGGAAACAAAAATCAACTCACTGAAGGCACTGTGTCAGATAGTTTTATTGTAGGAATTGTTTCTCTTGTTTTTAGACTGCTGCCTTGTCCCCTGTGCCCAGTATCAGGACTCATCCCATCTCTGTCCATGGTGGCAATTTTCATTAGTTTCAGTGGGAGCTGAGTGTGAGACTTTGACAGCTCTTTGAGCCTGCAACTGTGTGGACAGTGCTTTGCTTGCTGGAGATTATTCTTCAAGCACAGTTAACCTCAGTATTTATTTCCCCGTTGTTCTTGTTGTTGTCCAGAAAAAAAAATGTACTGCATGACAGCCATTATTTCTTACCCCAGGCTCAAAGCATGTGAGTAAAGTGCAGCAGAGCTGTGATGGCACAAGTGTGACTTTGAGCACGCAGGGTCTCCTTGACTACAGCGCTGCGACTCCCAAAGTTACCTCTGCTTCAGAACTCATACAAAGCACCGTTTTTTAAGGTCCGCAAAAAATCACTCAAGGTGATTTTCTGAAGATGAGTATATCAGTAGTAACAGTTAGTTACTGTTATACCAGAAGTATTACTGTTATCAAAAATGTATCTACAAACCGAGTGGGTTTGTTTTGTTTCCGAATGTAATAACTTGGGGAGGTAATTTGCATGTGAAGTGTGTTACCAAGTTACAAAGTATGACTCTGAATTAGTGGCAGGGCTATTCATGTGCTTATAATTAAACATGTACCAAAGCACTGTGCTGGTTAAGGACTGGTGTGTCCTTATTTACTTTTTAGTGAGCTCTAAATTACGTGTAAACATGGTGATTACTAGTTTTAATCCCCAAATCAGTTGTGAACACCTGGAGAGTTTATAAATCATATGTGTAATTTCATTGGTTTTCAGAAAGGGATCATTTGTGGAGAGGGCACAGAATATTTTCTTCCCAGAAGCTGCTGTGAAGGAGCTTGATCTTACAAGGTGCTGCATGTTCTTCATTATTGTTAACGCGTCTCCGGGAAACAGCACCCAGCACAACCAGACCCTGATAAACACAAACTGTAGCAGTGTCTGACCCCTCTGTGCTGTTGTTGAGCAGGCAAAATGCTTATGGGCTTGTTAGTCTGGATAATATACTCCCTACTAGGCTGTTGCTGCAAGTTAAATAAATTGCAGAGTGCCACTTTCCAAGGTTTGACTTGTATCTGTGATGCAGCAACACATGACCAGCCAGGACATAGCCACCTGCAGAGAAGAACCACAGTTGTAAGTTTTATTTCTACCAAATATTGTGCTGCACTCAAAAGCTTCATCATAACTTCAGACCCACGAGGCAAACCCATTCAGTAACTGGGAATGGATCCTCCAGTAGCCTTGAACCCTCTGTGCTATGGAGGATGTGCCCTGATGTCAGATAGTCTCAGATGTTAAGCAGAGATGCCATCTGCAGTCCTGCAGAACAGCCCAGCTAAGTCCTGCACAGGTGATCCACAAGCCATTTGCAGTTTAAGGGTTTGTGGCTTCGGAAGTTTGTGTATTTTACAGATTGTTTGTCTTCAAAATAGTCTTCAAAAACTGCTAGCTTTTAAGACAACCAGATGGCTTTAACAAAATATATTTGCTGGCACCTGGAACAGGTGGATCTGGAATCAATTTATGCAGTGTAACTTTTTCCACACCCCTTTTGGAATAATTTTATACCCTGGAGCCACCTAAGGTGCTTATTATGTAGCCAATAGGGAACAGCTTCTGTCTGACTACATAAGATTTTACACATCTTTTATAGCTAATGCCTAGATTGAAATGCCAAATTTAGTGCTGGGAGTGCATGTGAATTTGTGAAACTCCCTGGAGAAAATGTGGGTGCATGTATCAGTGAATGAATTATGCTTCTCCACAGACAGAGAGAGCTTTTTTTTAGTGGTAACAAATGTCCTGTGTTCAGTGTTTGTCATTTTAAAAGCAGTATTTTTCATTTCAAGTGCAAACCTTGTGCAAACCCTGTGCAGGTTACTGATGTAGAGTGAAAATGAAAAAATAGCTTCAAATTTATTTGAAAGGATAACAGAATGAAAATTTCTTACGTGGTAGGAAAGTGTCCTGACTCAGAGATCAAATTGGTGGTTCCAAAATATGGCTGTGACAGTTATGACTGGTTTTGTGAGAAAGAAGCAGATCCTGCCTGTTTTCTCAAAGTGCAGAAAACATACTTCCATGAGACTTTGGCCACATCCTCATTCTTGCAGCAGATTCAGGGACCAAAAGCTTACCCAGATGTGTGGATTCATAGTAACTTCAAAGGGGTTTTGAGTGGGTGCTGTGGAACCATCTGCACAGCTCAGAGGTAGGATTAGGAACTAAATCTGGGAATACTTTGGCTCTTAAGGGAAAAAGAGTTTGACTATGGATGGCCTGTTGGGCAGGTTTAATTGCTTTGCTGTGTTGCTTGACCACGTGGAAGTTGTTTAGCCTGCTGTTTCAGCTAAAGGTTGCTTATTTATCTCCTATGGTGCTGATTTACAGCACATCAAAGATAGGAGGAAAAAATAAGGCAAGAAAGGAAAGGGTAGGAAGTTCACTCTGGATAACTCAGTTTGACAGGATAATGTAGTAAATTCAAGAATGCAGAAGGAGATGCTTTTGGGGCCTGTATATATATAACACATGGAAGGAAAAATTGGCTAGGTCTCAGAAGTTTGTTAGAGTGATTACAGATCCCCCTGCCCTGCCTCATGTTCCTTTCTCTGCTCTCCCTTCCTGATTGAAGAAGATTGTCTGCCAGGAGGAGATTTTCAAACACATGGTTTGGACAGAGCAATCAGTCTATATTTATAAAACACTTAATATTTCACTCTCTGACCTTTTTGGGGTCCATTCCACATATGAAGGGCATTTTCATTAGAAACACAAAGCCAGGACTCAGTTTCTACCTGTGTCCAATGTGCTCCTCCAGTTTAAAAGAGCTTAGCTTTTAGTTGTAATTGCAGCTTGTAACCACCTACTTAAAATAAAAGACAACAGGGAGAAGAATATCATTAGTGGCTTGTGGTAGGATAAAGACACATACTTGCTCAACATGAGCAAAATAGGAGTATGCACTGTAACCATGTGCTGTTCTAATACTGACAAAGGATGAGGTGAGGTAACACATAATATGAAAAATTTCACAGTTCCTGCTTTGTGAGGATAATCGAGTGATATAATAGTACAACTTAACCTTATTTCCATTTTAATATCCATGCTCAGCAGTCAGAAGTAATAATCATCAGGGACAGAAAGTGAGGCATAAAAGGACTGTGGCCTGGAGAATTTTGTGCTCATCTGTTAAAGATATCATGAATAATGATGCAGATGGGCGCCAGGTAGGGTTGCCAGTGACTGAAATCTGTCCAAATTAAACTTTGAGGTCTGTGAAAAGCTGGTCTTATGTGACTTACTCAAGGTCATAGAGTGTGTTAGTGGCAGAGACAAGGTTACAAGCCCTGAAAACACTTATTCAATTACTTAATTCTATAAGTGTAGTTAAATCCTATGAATGAAATGTTTCATCTTGTTGCTTTCCTGCATCAAAGCCATAAACTCATGCCTTACAAGACCATGCATTTATCTCCATGCTCAACATTGCTAGTACGTAACTAGGTGGTGCAAATCCTTTACTCATCTAAACAGTTCAGTGTAAGTTAGTGTGACTATGGTTGAAGAAAATAAGTACCCTGCTTGCATGTGCACTGTTGGTCCCAACATTTTCAAGATGAACTAGGGATTATTCCTGTATTTTGCATTTTCATATGCATACCAGACATGAATCTATACAGGTTGAAATAAAACAAAAACAAGTGATTAACATCTTAAAAATTGAACATTTCCCCCCCTTAACCAACAGAAATTGTTCCCGAGAGAGTAATTTACCAGATACATTCTGTATTTGTCTAGGACTGTACCTCAGGAATACAAACCATGATTTTGCTAATGCTATGTGTTCCCTCTAATGAGTCTTTGAAATATTAAACCAGCTTATATTTGGAATGAGTTTTGCACACTTCCTTGTCTATGGTAGCTTTGTAAATCCAGGCTTCACTGTTTTGCCTCAGAGAATTATGAGTTTATTATCCTCCTGGAATGCTAATAGCACTTCATTTTCCCCCTAAATTTCTTCTTCATATTTATTTATTGATTCTTCATTTGGGATAATGATGGTACTACAGAGAATAGCTGGTGTGAGTTAATTTTAAGAAAGCTGAAGTTACAATGCCATCCTTTTTTCCAAAAATTTCTCTGCAAAGTTCATAAGCTAAGGCATCCAAAATGGTAAATTAGTTAAGATGACTGGATAAGATTACTGCCAGTGCTATATTTCATTCCTGGTTTCATCAAAACAAAGCACATCAAGGCTGACAAGTCTAAATTTAATTTTGCATTGAAAACTCACAGGCAGATTTGAGGATGATGTGCTTTGGGCAAGCAGTCTTTGGTAATTTTGTCTTTACAAAAGTCATTTTGTCTTTATTCAAATGGAGTTCACTGACCTGCGAGAGAACACATGTGAACAGGCTTTTTAGCATTTTACCCTTTAGTTTGCATTTTACTTTTGATTCCTGGGGTTCTTCCCCATCTGGTCCCTCCTCCCACAGTGATGGACTCCAGAAAGGTGCTTCCAGTCATTTTTTCTGCCTTCCCTGAAGGTACAGAACTTCCCCGAGCCGATTCATGTTCAAGCTGGTCAATTGTTCTAAATGAACATCCAATTTTGATTTAAATATTTATGAAGGGAGAGAGCATCCTGCAATTCTTGGTTAAGTGTTTAAAGTTTAGCAACTCCTACGATTATGTTGCCCCTTAGTTGCTAGGTTCTTGGTCTTGATATGGTCTTATCCAAAGAGGAGAGCATCACGTTTTGTGCAAGTACTTTGATCTGCAGTCAAGTAATCTCCATTTTTCTCTGATATTTCAGTATGATACTGGATTTTCCAGTGTTTTTTAATACTTATTGCTTGGTGGCTCTTCTCTGAACTTTCTAAGGATGCTACTGACCAAAGAAGACAGTGAAGTAGTACTGACAGCTGCAAAGGTTTGGGAGAACTGAAACAGCAAAGGTTGTAGAGCAGAACTGAGCAGATAGACAGCAGGAGATAAGGACTGCAAAGTTGGAGTGCAGAAAAAAAGGATAGTGGTGTAGGAATCTCTTGGCATGAGGAGCCTGGTGTGTTACATGCCTGGTGAAGAACTGGAGTGGCTGCAGTGGTTAAAGGCAACAGCAGGTTTTTACTGGCAGAGGAGGATGGCTTGGAGCTGGGTGGGGATTGCTGCAGTGGCACTGCTTGTAAATCACAGCAATGTTGTATCAGGGGAACTCTGCAGGGAAATGTCAAAACATCTGTCTGCACTTTGCCTGGGCATAACCAGGCTCTCGTTCAGGAGCACTGCAATGTAGGCAAGGTGAAAAGAGACACTTTAAACTAACTGAGGGCAGAGTTCAGGCAGAATTTCTGGGGAGGGAGACGTTCCATTCTTGCAAGTGTAAGATCTGAGCCTGCAGAATCAAACTCACTTTCGCAATCTGTACAAATTTAGGGTGTTACTAATTTCAGTAAAATGACCTGTGGATGAGAGTTTACTGGCCTAAGTTCTTGATTGCTAACACAAGGCAAATGGTTAAATTATTTTCAAAAGTTATAGTAGTATCAGATTGAGTTGCACTAACCTTAACTGTGATACCTGTGGTTAGAGAGGACTAGAATCTTTCCATGAGTACTACAATTTCTGTTTTTAGTTTGGAAAGATGTTATCATTTAATGAAAACCCTTTGTTTTCTGGCAGCCTACTCTGCTATCCATTTACAAAGCTCTCAGAGGGCTTGGATGTCCATGCAAAGTTCAAGAGCCCAATTCTACTCACAGATAGATGAGTGCAGCCTCAGTGAAGAGCTGTGATGCTGCTTGGCTGAGGACTGTAATGTGAGCCCAAAAAATCAAAGACAAGTTCGTACCTATGGAACCAGTTGCATAGGGATGATATTGGTCCAGAGGCACTCTCCAAAATGAGGTCTGCCAGATTATGCTGTTGCAAAACCAGCACCAAGAAAAGCATTTTTAGTTTTAATTAAAACAAAAAACTTGAAACAACATGATCTCTATTTCTGCTGAAATTTAGGCTTCCACATGTTTGAGCATAAGATGCACAAGTAATTGATTAGAAACAGAAGTAAAATAATGAGGCTTGCTTCTTTTTTCCTTTCCCAAACTGATTCAACTGAGGAAGGAAAAAGAAAAAAAACAAACTTCTGAAGATTTAACTTGAGATGAGTAAGACTTTTCTTCACAAATAGACCAAATGAACTACTGAAGTGCTTCAGTGAAGTCATCACAACAGCCTTGAGCCAGCAGGATTATTTCCATGGCAGACATCTACCTGATAGAAACAGGGGTTTAAATTAACAGTTTAAAGAATTGGAAATAATCTGATACTTGCAGTTCTAATGGTCTAAGATATTTGTTGAAGAGACAAGAGCCTGACCCTGCAAAAAGGGACATCAGTAGGAAGAGTTCCATTTTTGGAAGTTAAAATTTGATTTTTCATCTTAAAAAAACCCAAAAAGTTCACATTTTGCAGTTCTTATCCTATGAGTATTTGGTTTTGAAATTGGCATACTCCCTGAGTCAGAGCTGAAGGAGATGGCCCCATGTTTTCAACCTCACAGTGCCTCTTTAAAATGCAGCAGTATAATTCCGGTGTCTCTTATTTGTTTTGAGTAGCAGAGCTAACATGTCTGTCAGGCACAAAGACTTGATAGACATGATTAGAAGGCAGGAGATCAGGAAATGTGTGCTTACCATAGCCAGCTCTCTCCAGTGAAGAAGTGAGTGGCTCGGTGGCATATTTACAATTAAGGTGCAACTGAAAGCTTTTTTAGAAATGTGCTTTGTAGACTGCATTGAAATAGTGTTTTCTATTATGACCAGTTTCTGGAACAGATTATCATGATTGCAGGAAGCACTTCAAAGCAGATTGATGTAGGAAGATCTTTCATCAAGAACTTCAGCTTCCCTGTAAAACAGAAATCTGCAAATGTGTCTGCAATCTGTGTTGTTTCAGCTACAACAGCATTTATTTGATAGAAATGGTCTGCTCTTAATTTCCAAAGTACTACAAAGCTCTGTTTATTTTGCTGGCCCCTCCATTTCACAGTGGAGTTCAAAGGTTGTGTTTCCTTTCTCCCATATCCTTCTAAATTTCTGTTTGGTATTTTTTAAAGGCTAAGATTTAAAGATTATAATGAAATACTGAGCTGCATCTGATAAAGTCAGACACTAATTTAATATATTGGTGGCCAGACTTTCATAGAACTGACCATAACACATTGTCTAGTCCATTCCCCCAGCTCAAACAGCATCAACCAAATCTCCACCATTTAGCTCAGCTGAACTCAGCAGTAGCTAAACCATTTTAGGAACTGGGAATGCCCTTAAAATGTATTAATTCTGAATTTTACACACAAGCTAGTGATATTCCATTTCATCAAGACTGCTAAAAAGCTTACTTGTAGGCTGAAGTCTCTATCTTTGAGAATTCAAGTCTTCTGCCTACCAGCAAACACAGGAGCAAATGTGAAAAGCCATCTTTCTGGCTGGGATAAAACCAGGTGGTAACAGCACACTGAGCTGTGGTGGGGTGCCAGTAAATTCTTCTTGGTTTTCAAGGATGTTGAAAAGAGAGGAAGCTTGTGCAGAAAATGAAAGGCAGCTGTAAGAACAAAGACAAGAATCAATTAGAACTGTCTTGCTCCACTATATTTAGTAGCACAGGCAGAGGACAGGAAGAAGAATTTACAAAAACAGTTGTCATTGTTATTTTGTGCCATATCCAACTGTAATATAACACACTCATTCCATTGTCCTTTACGTGTCTTAAGTGAACAAATTGATTTTTTATCAGGGAAGAAGATGAGACAAAGAGAAGTCAAGTCTCTTGTCTAAGCTCATAGAGGGCGGCAGTGAAAGACAGTCCTGCAGTCACAAACATTTTTTCTCGTTTGACAGCAGAAATATGATGGATTCTTTATGTTAAAGAAGGGCCTTGAAATAGTCCTGGTACATTCTGGGAAATTATTTTTTCTATAAAGCAAGGCCAAATGCTGTTGAAGAATATTTTATGAATACTTATGGTGTGTTAAAAAATGAAGTTTTTTGTCCTCAGTGTCATTAAATGAACAATTCTGACAGTTCAGAATACAATTTATTTATAAAATGTGGTGATTAAATGAAGTTATCTTCTGCAGAGGACTTATTCTGGTTCTTTCTGAAAAAGTACAGATCACACTCAAATAAGCTTCTAAAGCAGACAACTGGGTGAAAACTTCGTTGCCATTTCTTTACTCCAACATAGAAAATTAATAGCCAAGCACCAATTTTTTCTGTATTTTTAGTGAGCATAAATTAATCTACTTAATATGTAGCATGCTTCTTGCACTTACACATAATTAAATCATATTTGTTCTTAAAAGCTATTCGTCCTGTGTAAACCTGCTTCCTGAGTAAATATTTCTTTAATTACTAGAACAAATAGATTGTGGGATTTGGGGTCGATTATTACAGCATTTCTTTCCCTGATGTGTGCTTCAGATGTGCATAGCAGAGAGGTCTGCTAAACACAGCCAGCAAACACAGCAACCAGCTTCTTCGAAATTTGAAAATAAATACATCTTATGAATACTTCACAGCTACAGAAACCCTTCATTTGGGGATTACAAAGTGCTTTGCCGTGCTTTGTGGGTATTATTTATTTCCATTTTAGGGAAGGATAAAGAGAAAGGGAGAGAGAGACACTGGGGCCAGTATGACATCCCCATGTCTCATTAATAGAGATAGCTGTACTAAAATGTGTATGGTTGTATGCTGCTTGTGTAGGACAGCAGAGGACACGGCTTTTCCTACAGGCTAATGAGGTTCAGCCTCTATTTTTGGATGTCTGGTTGTGCATTTCTGGTCTCAGGGGTCCTAAAAGCTGAAAGCAGATGGAAGCCATGGAGAGCTGGAGACACTGGGGATCTCAGAGCCATGGCTCTCCAGCAGGGCACCTCACTGCCAGGTTGGGCTGCTCTGGTTTATGACTGCGGTGTGCAGTCAGTGGCAGAGCTGAGAGAGAAGTGCAGCTGTTCAGTTTCCTGCACATGCTGTGCCAGAACAAAACAATTTAGTCCCAAATGCATATCCTTGTCTTCACTGCACAACTCATCTAGGAGGTTTGAAGCTCTATGTGAATAGTACGACAGCAAAGCCATGTGTCTGTCCTCTATGCCTCTGTGCTTGCCTCTGGGAAGGTGTGTGTATGTGTGGGTGTCATTGTTTCCCAGGATTTTTTTATGTTGACACTGTATAGGAGCAATTCCCCAGAAGTTATGGGAGAAATATATTTATTGTGGGAGGAGTGTTTAAGAGTTGTCAGCATCTTCATGTTTCTTAACTGCAGAGTAAGGAGTTTCTGATAGGGGAGGGTAGATTTTGAGCTCTGACTTTCTCTTGCTGAGGTAATTAACTGGAGTTTAAAGCACTTCCTCTCCTGAGCTGGAGTTTCTGATGTAGGTAAGAGGCCATAGCCAAATGAGATGCCCAATTAAGGATGCAGGTGAACAAGGCTTGTAAATGACTGTCTTGAGTCTGAGCAGAAGACCAGGTCTGCCAGTAAAATACTGTTCGGATATACCCTTAATGAAAAAAAGGGTTTAAGGTGGAGTCAGCAGCCAAAATCCCCTTTCTGCTGTTGGAGTGAAGTACATCACATGTGCTGAGCCTCTTCCTGACTTTTCTTCAGGATTGCAGGGAATGGAGTAGGCATTTGGAGGAGACTTTGGATTGTCAGAGCTTAGAGGGGCAATGGGATGCTGCATGATACCATGTTATTGAGAAGAGTTCTTGGCACCTACTTGTCTTTTGATGGGTTAAATTCATAAAGCCATCATCACTCACACATATACTTACGAAAGTCCTGTCTTCTGACAGTTGCTGTTTTCTTTTTTCCTCACTGGAGCTTTTAGATGTAGCTGAACCTGGTTAGATGATGGACTGTGAAGGAGCACATGTATCACTTAAACAAAAACCTCTTTAGCATTTTTAGGTTTAGAGTTTTATTTCTCTGTGCACATTAGCTCTGAAAGCTCACTGTTCCTTCATGGCCCCTGAGGGCTCTGGTTTGACAGCAAAGGTGTCAAGTGCCCAAGTAAGTACCTGGATGTTGGTAGTGCTAATACAGCCTGTCGCTTGTCAGCTATCAAAGGTGTGCCTACCTGTGCAGTGGTTCCATCTCCTGCCTGAGATGAAATGGTAACTAAAAGGTGCCTTTATGTGGTTTAGTGTAATCCTCTCAACCACAAGAAGATGGTCTGACTGTGCAATACAGTATCCACTCAGGGAGTTAATAGGAATTATCTATTGCAATTTAAATTTGCATCCTGGATTATTGGGCAATAATTTCCTTTTTGCAGGAAGTTCTAATTGACACAGGGATCAGATGACGCTGGAACAGGAAGTTTAGACCTGATCCAAGAGGATATCTGATGAGTGCTCTCTGCCTCAACTTTCTAACATGAACGAGCACTAGAGTACATTTAGTCTGTTTTGTTCATTGAGATCAAAAGTTCTTTGGGGATGAGAAGTTACTCCGTGGATAGCAACTTGTGCAGTGCTACTCATGTGGAACCTCTGCCTGACTCTAACTCAAACAGCAGTGGGAATCCATCTGAAATCCAAGCACCTTGTGGTTTAAATGCTTTCTCTGTGTTTTCAGATAGCAATCTCTTTAGCTCTTTGAGGCATTTAATGAAAATTGTTTTAACAGGACTGCAGCATCATAGAGAGCATTGTGTGTGTTTTCATGCAGTGGGGGGTGCAGCCATACAGTACAGCTGGAGCTGGAGCATTTTACTGTGCTGTGACAGGTAGCATCGATTTTACAGTTAGGTGAGACTGATTTCAAATGTTGCCTTGTTGAGTTTATTGGCACCTACAACTAACAGTGTTAAAAGGTTAAATGGTATGTACGTTACACTGCACACAGCCCCCAAATTTGTTTAGAGAACAAAACAGTAGTCTCTTGTGACTGGTCCCTTCACCCTACAAAATTTCTGTATGTGGATGTCTGTCCTTAATGAGGTTGTCTGAGAACACATGGTCTTCTTACATCTTCTCTGTGCCTCTTATGGAGAACATTTCTGTTTGAAAACTCAACTGGAGGAAGCGCAAAATGGACTCTTGAGCTGAACATTGGTTGAAGACTCAGAGAACACTTGAAACACCTGGGAATGACCTGGACTTCATGGCTAGCACCAAGTCCTGTCACATGCTTACTCTGTGAATATGAACATGTCCCATGAACACTCCATCGTTCATTACTCAGCCCCCCTACAAAGCAAGTAGTACTCCACAGGGATATTGTAAGGCTTTGGTATCTGGGATTTGTAAAGCTCTGGGAACACTTGATCTGGGCCAGGTATAGAATTGCAAGTATTAATATTGGTTGCAGTAATTCTGTATAAATGTCACCTGCTTTGGTCTGTGGTAACAGTTGGAAAGGGACTGAGAATTGACTGAGAAAGAGAGACATGTGCTGTGATTGCTTAAATACAAACTTGGGAATTGGTGAGTTTTAACTTCTGAGCTCATCTCTACCAGCAGCTCACTCAATGCCTTGGGCAAACACTGGGAAGCCAGTATCAGGTTTCTCTGTTGAAGTAATAATGCTTAAGGAAAAAAAAAAGAAGCTAGACAGCATTTTCTAGAGTTGTAAGAATTAATCAAAGATTGTTTTAGAGGATTACCTGAAAAGTGCTATGTCTTTTAAATTGTTTCTAATCCCTGTATATTAGTTATATGCATAGGAAATAATCAGTCTGAAGCACAGCTCCCATTTGGTGATTTCCATTTGAAATTACCCTTTCTTACATCAAAACAGCAGAAAGGACAGATATGTGCTATTAAAAACAAGATGTTCTAGTTCAAACTGGCAGCATTATCTCTGAACCCGCCCTGCTGGAGCAGTGCTTTCAGAAAAAGTAGATTCCCACCAGTTAACTCTTTAACTGCTGCTAACTCTTTAACTTAATTCCCCAGATTTTTTGCAGAACAGATGGTATTAGCTGCCCCTTTGATGCAAGAAGTTTGCATTTCCAGTTCTTAGATTCCTCCACATCTGTGCTCCCAGTAACAAGCAGTGATCAGTGGTGAGTCACTTTGACACACTGAGTGTCTAGTGTTGGCTTTGCTCCTGGTGACATGTGCCAGCCTACGTGGAAAAAAAAAAGAAATGAAAAAAACATAGACCCTAAAGGCATGGTAACTTGAATTATTTCCCTTCACCTCTTCCTGAAGTGGAAATCCAGCTTGCATATGAAGTTCATGAACTGGAAACAAGCTGCTGACTCTGTGGCTGCTGTTGGTCATGAGCCTCCAAACCTCAGCATTCAAATTGAACGCCAGACCTCTCCCGTGCATTAAGGCTTGCATGCTAGCTTTAATTGTTGAGCTTCCTTTCAGGACTAAGAGATTACTAAGGAGTGGGCTGCAAATGAAGATGCTCCCCATTCTCTCCTCTCCAAATGTACATCCAACGGCTACTGATGTTTCCATCAGCTTGATTAGTTGGCACCAGCTCTGATGTGTTCTGAAATGCTGAGAGCAAGTTGTCTTTATAGACTACCCCTCTAAAAGTTACTCAAGAAGTTACTGTGTTTGTTCCCTCTGAATTTAAAAACTATGGATTGGCTATGAACTTCCAGCTAGGGACCTGATGCAAAGACTGCTGATGTAAAAGTGAGTGAGTGTCTTAAAATTCTTTCCACTGTCTTTGGGTTAGGCTGTCTTTTGAAGATACTTGTCTTCTAATCTGAACCAATTATTCTTGAGGACTGTGCCTGTCTTTACTGTTTGAGAGTTTTTTCATTTCACTCCTTCATGCGTGCCCAGTTAACAGTTCCTCTCATCTAGAACGGCTTGTGGTCTGTAGAAGCAGGTTGGTTTTCATTACTGCATCCGACATGGATGGCTACCAAGATTGTGTTTTAATAGAAAGTAGAATAGATCAGTGTTGTACAGTTGAAGTTAGAGCCAATAGCATATTTTACCTTTAAACTAGTGAGTCTACCAAAGTCAGTATTTTTTAAATTGGAACAGGGACTGTACATCTGTGCAGCACAGCTGGAATACACATCGTTAAGGGCAGGGTGTCCTCTCCAGGGCCTGGGTGTAGCACTTTATATGCTGTCCACCTGCGAGGGACTGTTTTCACTTGGCTGCACTGAACTGTGGTCATGGTTGAAAATAAGCAGATTTGTTATTTAATTACTTTGGCAGTCTGACAGGTAGTTTTAGTAAAAAATCTAAAGCATTTTTGGTTGGCATCCTGTTCCCATCAGGAAGGACTCATGTAAAAACAGATCCTTGTGCTTGTCCTCTTCTGCTAGGGGTGTTATACCTGCTAGAGAGAGAAGGACTTTTAGGGTGTTGCTGTTTGTTGAAACCAGTTTGAGAAGAATAATCACAGTCACTGCTTCTCAGAAAGAGCCTTTTGGCTCCAGCTGCACTCTTTGGTTAGGGGTTTGAGGATAGTGTTTCTCAGCCTAGAGTTCCTGATGCATGGAAGTGTTTCTATGTTAGCCTCTCCTTAGAGGTTGTTCTGTTCTGCTGAATGCAGGAGGGCAGGTCTCTGTCGTTTTTCTGTCAGAAATCTCCCCAAGAGCAAGAGCAAACTTCAGTTGAATTGCCTCTCTTACAGGCTCTTTAAATTATGTGGCTCTTTTGGATGGAAACGGGCTGAGGGCCAACCTTTCTCATGCTGTTTGCCCTGTAACCTCCGTTCCTTTCCCAATTCCCATCTGCATTGTCAGAAATGGGCAAGCTCCCGTCTGCTGCGGGCTGGGCTGCTGCTGACAGGATTGCTGCACTTCAACAGGGCAAGGCCCTTCCCTCCCTCTGCCCAGTCCTTGCACACTGCAGTGCTTGGATGGTGTCCTTTGCTTTCATCCTCAGAGCTGTACCTAATCCAGGGAATCCAGCTGTTTGTATTTCACCAGAAAGCCTCCCCATCTGTCTGCGGGGCTGGTCGGGGTGCTAAGGGAACGAGGAGTTTTTCAGCTGCTCCAACCTTGGGCAAAGTACAGACTTTTAATGACATTTTCTCCTGAATGTTAACGTTAGCTGGTTATGAAGCCAAGAATGTGTCTCTTCATGCCACTCGAACACTTTACTGAGGGTGAGGGCATGATTAGTCATTCAGCAGGCAAACATCTGGTGCTTTTGTGTGCCCTGCAGCTCTTCCTAGTCGGGAGGCCTCACCTCGGCCTGGCTAAGCCAGGAATGTGTTACCACAGGCATTTTAATTTTATGCTTTTAACCACCATCATACAGGAGCAGGGAGTAAAACTTGGTTTCTCATGTGCTTTTTTCAGTTCTGTATCCTTGTATTTCTAGATCCCAGCTCATTCCGGACAACAATTTGTCTCTCTAGGTATGTTTGGTAGATAAGAGAAATAGGATTTTCAGAGAATTCCTAAGCCACTAGCTCTGTCCGTTCATGCAGAATAAGCATCAGAAAACTAGGGAGAATAAAAAATGTCCATATACAATCTCTGCTTCTTTCCTTCCCATGCTTGGCTTCTCTTCTGAATCCCAGAGTTACCCTTTGAACATGATAATTCATGGCTGATAGTTGAACCATTGCAAAACCTCCTCCTTTTGTTTCTTTCCCCTGACATTGTTTCCTTCATCTCTGGTAACCTATACAGGCTTTTAATTCTAGAGTGACAACAAGCTTCTACGTTTTCCACAGATGGGGAAACTTCCTTTTCCAAATGTCTCTCCTTGCTGCTTACCTGAAATAACTGGCTTCTCCAGCACTTCCAGCTCTTAGCACACCTTTTGTCCTGTCTGTACATAAAGCTGCTCACTTGGTCTTCTGTTTGTGTTGTGTCATCTTCCAGGAGCTTTGTGAGATGTGCGTGAGCTCTTAGTCCACCTAGTCTAGGGCTGATGCAAAGTGTGTTGAAGTTTGGAGCCTGAGCCTAAAGTGCATTATAGCTGCTAGGAATGCAGACAGTGTTTGTAGCCAAAGCCCAGAATTGCTCCAGGTATCTCAGTAGATCTTAATCACAACCTGTTTTCTTCATCCAGGCATAACTTCCAGGCACACTCAGACTCAGAGAGACAAGGTGCAACTGCTCTGTTGTTTTGCAAAGTGTAAAAGGTCTAGTTAAAGTGATCCTCACCATTATTTGGCAAATAAAATCTCTGTGGTGAAAAGGGCTCACTCCCTGATATTTCAGTAATTGCAAGGTGACAGTACAGCACATTGTACAGGGAGAACTTTTACTCTCTGTCTGTTGGGTAATGTGCATTTATGGAGACCAGTAAGAACAGTGGGGGTCTGAACCTTTTAACCCAAAGAAGAATTATTAATAAATCATAAACTAGAATTGGAAAAGGCTGACAGCCTATCCACTTTATCTCTTACTAATGTGGAATTGTTCCCTACAATGCATTCTTTCCTGTTGGCTTTAAATAACTAAGCACCTATTGCTTCCCTGGGGAAGGCATATCACTGACCAGTAGTGAACTTTAACAACCAGCCTAAACTTTCCTTAATTTTTTGCTCATTCCCCCAGTTAACACTTTCTAGATCTTTACACTTTCCCAGTATTTGTAGATGGCTCTGCTGCTACCATAGTTTATGTGAGTGATCAGTAAGCTTCATTCTTATAAATTGCAATTTAATACTACTACAAGTTTCACTGTGGAGATGTACATCTTCCAGTGCCATCGCTTTATGCTCAGCTCAAACTCCAGCATGTCCTTTGTTAAACCAACTTGTTCATCTTATGGGCTCTGCATAAATCTGTTGCTTTGGATACCTTTGAAAATGTGGCACTACAGGCTTGGAACAACATGAGTCCATGCTGTGGGAAGCCACTAACCCCCTTTTTTGATATGTGAACACCTGCTTGTTTCATTGCCCTAGGAAAAGATAGCCTAAAAAGGCCTGTTGATTAGACCACCATTTTATTTTATTTCAGTTCAATGACCAAGTTATCTGGAATTACATATCAACCCCTGTTTCATATATTTTATGATTCACTGTAATTTAAAAAGAATTCTTTATTGGAAGCCTGAAATTTTACTGGTGGTCGAAGATCCAGAAAATCCATTTAGAGGAAAAAGACTAGTAAAAGTAAGAGAGGATAAGAAGCATCACTGGCTGTGTCTTTTGGTGTAAATCACATTAATTTCATAAAAGTCTTGAACACATCTCTTAAACTTTAATACCAGAATTTCAAGCCCAGCAGTCAGTGGAGTTTTTAGCACCAGCCAGAGAGTGCTCATAGTTGGCAGGCAGATGGTCCTTTCTCCTCTTTTACATTCTTTTAAGGCACTATCGCTGCCAGTTGGGCATTTGAAAGCCTCATTAATTTTCCTTGCTCTTTGGCAATAAGACCTTGCTTGTTCCTTGCTGTCTTCCATTACAGAAACCTGTGAAGTTTTCAGATTGCTCCTACCTGTTGTTTTGATGTGGGGCTGGATTATTTGCCTTGCTCAGGAACCAAATGGTGGAGATGTTCAATGATGTAGAAACATGCTGGGATGTGGTCTCAAAAGCACAAGTGGTTAGAGTGTGGAGAGGAGAGGTTTGATGCATGGATGCGAGGAGAGAATTAGAAATGAGAAAGAAAAGGAGAAGTCAAGACAATATTGATGTTAGATCCAGCAAATCCAGAGAAAACTCTTTTCTCTGTTTAAATTATCTGTGCTTTGATGTTATGGAATAATAGTGGTCTTTTTCTCTACTTTCTGGTGAGGTTTCAGGCTTCTGTGAAGCTCTGGAAGTACACTTAGCTACAAAAAATACTAGTTTTGCCAAAGTTCCTTTCTCTCTCCCCCCCCCACCCAACAGAGAAATGCTTTACAATGTAACCATCTCTAATAAAATGAATCTGAGAAGTGGCTGCATGGGGCTGCATGCTGAGTGGTTTCAAATGGCTTTATATCTCATTATCCAGGTTACAGGGTAGATTTTTGATTGCCTGCCCTGCAAACTCATTTTGAGACAGGTGTGTTAAAATGCATGTGTCCTTGGTTACCTGGAGAGAGCAGAGGTGCTTTGTAGCTCAGAGTTGAGTTAAACGACTAAAGCCTGTATTATTCATCAAGACAAAATCATTTTCTGAATCTGGAAGAAAAGAAACTGTCTTGTCTTTGAAAATCATTTATCTGGCCTTGATTTTCCTCAGGGCAGCAGGTAGAAGTCAAGTTTAAAACAGAGATTAAAACTCTTTTTCAGTGGGATCAAGAAAAGTAAATTGCCAGCAGAACCACTTTTGATCAAATGAGTGTCTGCTGCAGGAATTGACTGTGCTGCCTGTGCAGCACAATATTACAGTGTTCATCTGCTCTCCAGTCAGTTAGCACCGCTTCGTGCTCTCCTCTTGGTGTGCCTGGCAAATTGAGAAAGATGGATGTGTGAATGGCTTTGTCTTTCTGATGTGGACTTCTTGGAGGTGGAGAGCTCACTGATAGATCAACAGCAGTTGCATCTGTCAGCGTGGGTACAGAGAAACCAGAGGCGTGAGGGATTCGTGGTACCAGCACTTCTGCTGACAGCTCGGCAAACGAGCAGTGGCTTGTTCTGTCCCAGCCTAAAGGGGACGTGACTGGCATTCTGCAGATCTCCACCTGGGTTCTCACAAGTTGAGAAGAGTCAGATACAACCAGATCTTCAGTGCAGAACTGAGAGGGATAATTATTATTCGTGTGTTGCGTTCCTCTGCCGAAGGGTGGGATGTTGCTGGAGTCGTTATCTTTAAAGGACGAAGTAATTCTGATAATCTGAACTGTCTTATCACGGTCAGTATCCCTCCATTTCATACCTCAACGCTCTTTGCTTTGGAGTCCCTGAGTCCTGACAGGTGGCAAATTGAATCAATTTATATTCTGGGTGCCACGGTGAGATACAGAGGAGAATAAATCTCCAGAGGAATGTGTTTTGGGCTTGTGTGTGAGTGGGCACTAAGCAACATCACCAAGGGGACCAGGGCAGGCACAAGTGGGGGGAATGCATGTGGCAAATAACAAAAGTAATATATTGATTGATTTTCTTGAGCTTTTACACCAAGAGAGAGGGGCTGTGCAGAAATTTCTCCATACAAAGAATTAGGATTGATGAGTTTGGATAATCTGGATTCATATTCACTGTTGGTCTATCAACCAACACCTCTCTTTTAAATTACCTTTCTCAGACTTGTTACAAGTCACCAACCAGCTTGTGAGACACAGCAAAAAGTAGTATGTAATTTTTTTCCCTAAAAATTCTGTTGATGCCAGTGACATTGTTATTATTTTTTTCACTGATCTTCTCCCACCATACTGGTGGTTAGTAAGGTAAAACCAGATTAGATACAAGGAATACTTTTAGCCTCTTCTCCAAGAGGAAGCATTTCAGGTGTTCCCTACAAGGAATGTTCAAGATATCCTGTATTTGAGTCTGCTGCTAATTCTCCATAGCATTTCAACTGGTTATAGTATTCTTTCTCTTCTCTCCTAAAATTTTTGTGCATCTGTATGATTTACAGTTAAACAGGAACCTATAACTGTACTGCTGGGCAGGATGGAATGTCTTCTAAGGATAGTTCACAAAATACTTCATGACTCTGAGCATGAGATAATTCTACCATGAATACTATATATCCTGCCTTCTTAATAGTTCTCAGACTTGTTTTCTTTTAATGTAAAGAAAATCTACTATTTTTCTTCCTCTTTTGTAAACTGTACTATTTGTCACCCAGATTCTTGAAATAGCATTTTGTTTGGCTGCTTTCTCTTCTTCATTATATACCAGAACTTAATTGAACTGAATGAGCTATACATGAATATGAAGTGGTGATTACTCAGCCCTGCTCGTGTTAATTCCCAAATATAATTTAACAATTTAAAAAAGTCTTAAATTCACTCAGTAGTTTCAGAGCATCAATCACAAAATTAATTAAAGCTTTCTAAATACGTCATGCAAATGATGCTTTACACCCCCAAATACATAAATCATATAGAATTTATAAATGTCAGGGAAGGCTTATTGCTGCAGCTGCCTGCAGCACACTGGTGTGACTACTGACATCATAGCACCCCAGTGTAATGAGCTACTCTTTGATGGCTGATTCTCTGCACAGTGGAGGCTGCCATCAAATGCGTTGTAGTTGGAGTCGACCTAGAGTAAGATGTTATCACTCCAGCTGCTCATCTCCAAAATCTTTCTAGAGGTGATTTATTTTGGTTAACATGCTTCACTCATTTGCAATGGGCTAGGAGCACTCATGGAGTCAATTTTTTATGTTCATCTGACAAGTGGTAACATGCTACCACAAGATTTACTGTTGTTTCTTTATTGTCTAGGCATAGCTATTGCTTAGACTGTAGTTGTTGCATGTTTTTATTTACCTTTTTATTAACACTCCTGTTATTGAAGTATTTTCTTCTTCAGCTGCTACTCCCCTCCAATCACTCAAATCTTGTAATCTTCCCTAAATTTTGGGCAGAATGTTTTATTAGTTTTTAAGTAGGATGCCTTTTGAACCTATCAGGTAAGAAAAGATACAGGAAAGCTACAGAATAGTAAGAGTCCATAATTTTGTGATAAGCCCACAACTGTGTGGTGGGACTTCTGTTCCTCACCAAGGCTGGGGAGTCTCAAGTACCCACAGAGAAGCAAGATTGGGATGACATCTCCAGACTACTGACCCTACTCCCTGTTCTTGATAGGTGGTATTGTTCAGTCCCAGCAAGACCCACTTTTGATAGTTGCCTTGTTCCCACTATTGTCACTGGAATATTATTAAAGAAACTCAGCCCTTTAATAGCCAGAAATATTTTTGAAAGTGTAAGCTAATACAATTTAGAGACAGCTTATATAATTTCATTTCTTATATGAACACTTCCTTTTAACCTAAGTATCTATTTTATACTGATATATTTATAGTTAGCAATCTTCTCCCCTCTCAGTTTTTGTTTTCCTAAACCAGCCTAAGCTCATCCATAAAGTGGATCTATAAAGTGTCTGATAGCATGAGTAGCCTTTCTCTGGACCTACTCAAGTTTGAATTCCTCTGCTTTGGGTACAAGACAGAACTGTATTGAACAGCTCTATTAATGCTTTTTCACCTCTGCTAGAAAAATTATTTTTAATACAATGATGTAGCTTCATTTGTCTTTTTAACAGCTATGCCCTGATAATGGCTCTGGTGACTTGTGAATGCAATTATAAACCCAGGTCTTTCTCTTTCTAGCCAGTTATATCCACAATATTTTTGCTGGGCTTTAAGTACCCTGTTTTGCCCTTTGCTTTATTTAACTTCTTGATTCATACCTCTTATGTCATGTATGATATCACTGTTCTCTGCTGTATCACTATATTTTTTGAACTGTGAATCAGTATCACCTTTCTTTAGAACACACTGCTGAATTAAGAGCGTGTGAGATGTAGAACTGGGGCTGAAGTTATACCATAGCTCTTGCTGAGTGTCTGCCTCATCTGCAGGGACTTAGTCTGTAACAAAGCTGCAGAAGTTGCAGTCAGAAAGTTTTCATCTTTCAGCTCATGGTAGCAGATAACTTAACTCTGAATGTCTTCAGTTAAATCCCCAACATACCTGTCATGATTGTTTCCACAGTGTTCCAAGATCTTGTCCTGTGCTGGACTATTCCAGTGTGTGCACACTTCAAGGTACTCAGCATATGCTAAGACAAAGCTGCTTTCCTCAGGGCAGCTTTTCAGCAAGATACATTTCTAGATGTGCCCAGGCAGAATTCTTTGCAGGACAGTAGCCTAAATCACTTTCAGTTTGATTGTGATACAGATACAGCCTATGCCAGGCTGTGTAAGGGTATTTGTGCTTCCCTGTGTGTGTAGGATTTGAAGGTCACCTGCTGTGACCCACTGTCATTCCATTAATGAAACTGGAGCAAGCATGATTTACTTCAAAGCAGTGGAACTCCATATGGACAACATTTATGCCTATATGGAGCTCTTCAGTAAAGCTGGATTTTATGCAATATTACTAAATCTGCTAATCTAGAGAAAGACTGGAAATTCCACTTACTGGCAAAACCCGAAACTGGTCAAATACCATATTAAAATTGTCTATTGCAGGATCCTACTGTCCTATTCAGTAATTCAAGTGAGGTTACACTAGGGGATGAGTCTGGCCAGTTAATTTACCCTTGATGACAGCAGTTGTGCCGCTGATCTACACAATTGGATTGTGTTTTGGCATTGGAGGGACTCCGGGGAATCTCACGTGATCTGTGCTGTGAAATTAATTTGATAATGCACCATTGTTTTTCCTGAGCTTGCTCATTCATTCCCTGCTGAAGCTAAGGCCCTCAGGATCGGATTCATCATGTTTAGAAACCAACTACAGCTTTCCATTTACAGGATGTCAAAATCCCTGTGTGGTCTTTCTCTTAGGGGAAAAACAAAGCACAGCACTGTGTGCAAAAGGAGGCCTGATCGAGGTTTCTGCCAGTGAGGGGCACATTATCATCCCTCAGGCTTTGCAGTTTACTGGGAGCACTGTAATCCATAATCACTGCCCCATGAAAAACTGGCATCATTGAGTTTCCTTAGAGCTGATCGTGGGTGAATCTGCAGGTGCTCATTCATGAAGGAATGGATGCAATCCATTCTGATGAACATGAATCCCGCCAGGTTCAGAGGGAAGCATCCAGTCCCTCCAGGCTGCTGTCTTTCTGTATCACACCCGCAGATTTTAGCTGTGCCAGCTGGAGGCACTGGGCCAACTCCAGCCTTGGTGTAAGGCCATTAACATCAGTGGAATTGCCTGCACCTACACAGGGCTAACTTGAGCCCACTGTGGTTAAACTTCTGTCAGTATTTCCGCTAAGCCCTTTTCTTTATTCATGGGTTTAGAAGCTGGCTGTAAAAATGTGCTCCATGCTGACATTTGGCATACAGCATCTCCTCATCCTGGGAGTACAGAGTACGGATTTTTGCCTTCTGCAAAACAAAATAAAACAAATAGAATATCTAAACCCCACTGAGGAATTTTAGTCTGATTTCCTGGTTTAGAAATAAGTAGGAGTTTGTTTCAGGCTTTTTCATATTCACCTGTGTCTCTGGGGTGGATTTGTGTTAAAGATTATCATAAAAATCTCTGTATACACACAGAAAATCTGTTTTTGTGTGTGATGAGAGCTTATATTGCCTGCTTTGGTAGTTGGGGTGCCATGACCCTTTTAGAAAATGCTGTGTGTTGCTTAGGCCACTGCATCCATAAATCAGTAGGTTGTGCTAAACAGGGAGCTTCTTTGTGATTCAAGATCCCTTATCTAAATCACAGCAACTGCTTTCAACAAGCATAGCTCTGGTTTTTGTCTTCACACAGGGATTTTTGACTTGATAAATTTGTTTATTACTTAAAGTAAGTGTTCGTATAGGCTTTTATGGAGACAAATCTCAGTTTTAGCGTTGCTTGAGAGTAGCCCATTGTGTTTTTGCATGGCTCTCATTTGTTGGTGGCCGCTGGTGTAATGTACACAAGCCACATGTGAATCTGTCACCAGTCTGAGTGAATGGGAGACTAAAATGAAATGAATGTTCACTAAAAATGGAGGACTTAAATCAGTCAGTTTTGCAGATGCCAACACATATTTACAGGACTATTCATGAAATTGCTAGGACTTTCTCAGTGATAGTTCTTTGTCTAAGTTTTTTGGGGTTTTTTTTATGTTGGTTTGTTTGTTTTGTGCAAATGAAATACTTTATGGAGTACAGTAAAATCAGCCTTAGACTGTTTGTAGACTTAAATGCATTTGCAGTGCTGGTTAAGGGGAATTGGCTGAAGGGAGTTCAGATGAAAAGGGAACCTGCCCAGTGATACTGCCAACAACTGAGGATGAGATCAGCTGAGAAGTGGGTGCAATAAGGGTAAACTGATTTCTGCCTTCAGTTCTGTCCTGGATCCCATATGGGTACAACAGACCACACAAGGGTAATTAGAAAATCTAGGTGTGGAAGGAGTGTGTCTATTAGAATATTTATCTATTTCACCAGGATATTTTGAAAGATAGTCATGGCCATGTGTTTTAAACAGCTGTACTGATTTAGGTTGTTACTGTCTGTCAGCTGTTCATTATCTGCTGCTCAGCTGACTGATCATGTAAGTATTCCTAATTTGTTTCAGTACGAAGTGAAGCAATTCATTTAATGAACCTTTTAATGAAGCTGATAGCAAGAAGGGATGGCCAGATCTTAAAGCACAATTGTTTTCAGAAATAAAGCTAGGGCAATAACTGCAACATTTGCAAAAGCTTTTGGAGGTGCAGAGGAAGAAGTGATGGTTTGGTTCATATTTTTAAAGATGTGTCTTGCCCTATATCCGTAGGATATACTCTTTCTAAAACATTTTGTGGCTTGCTTTCTTTCTCTTGTAACAAAATACAAGGTCCTGGAAAATAGAGCCAAAGAAAACTGGGGAAAAAATATGCTCTTGTAAAGTGCAGACTTATTGGAAATTAAATCCAGATATTACAGGAAAGCTGTAGATTCAGACTTAACAATACTCATATTCCTTATTGCAGCAGTGTTTACATGGCCAGTGATGGAAAAACCCCAGTGTTCACAGATCTTCTGTTTTAGACTAGAACCTTTACAGATTTATGCAGTGCCTTGCCATTTTTTAGCTCATAAATCATCAGTCCTGGGGAAGCATATGTCCACGGACCTGTGGGCAGCAAGACCTTGTTTGGTTCTTTGTAATGGAAATATCCCAGCCCATCTGCTTTTCCAATTGTGGAACTGTCCTGGTTGGTGTCTCACTGGCAGAGCAGCTGCAGGGAGCACCAGACAGATGCACATTTAGTATTAATGTACAGTATACAATCTCGTACGTTTTCACACACTCCTTTGATAATCCTTGTGCTTAAGTTTTCAGTGCTTCTGAGGGTGGGGAAATATCAGGCCCTGAGGATATGCTGCCTCTGCTTTTGAAAACTCTGAGCTTCAGAGGCAGCCAGTGGAAGCTGTGGGGGCTCAGGACCTCTTCAAGCTAAGCCGCAGGTTGGGCTGTGTTTGCTCATGCAGAATTAGTACCTCATCTGCAAATAGCTCCACTTCCACTGCTTCAAAGCAATCCCCAATCGAAGGAGGTGCTTTGCTGTAGGAGTGAGCCCTAGGGCCAGATGACTGGAGTCACTGAAATAAAGAAGGGTGAGATGCCCAGGGATGCCTCAGCTCTTTTTGGAAGGGTCAGTCCAAGGATGTCTTGGATTCTGATGGGATGTTCCTGCATGCTGCACACCCACACCAGCTGAAGACCTATGGCCAAGGGATGCACATCCTCTGCTGCATGGAGACCTATTGTTACATTACATTATTGTTTTCAAAATAGAATGTAATACCCAACATTGCCATTATGTTTTCCGTATGTTTTTTGGTTTGGATCAAAACCTCAAAGCTAGTTTGACTTTTAATATATTCCCCTTTCCAGCTCTGTGTTTTCTTTGTTATTTTCTTCCCTCTGTACTCCTGGAATGATTTTAAATATTTGCACAGAAATAAAAACAAGTGGAAGTGTTTCTAGGAGTCTCCTTTGTAAAGAAAAGCTTGGTATTGTTATAAATACAGGATAAATAACCAGTTTAACTTTGAAAGCACTTTGTGATGCTCAGCATATCATAGAACACGTATTTGTTGAAACAATGCAGCATTTTTCATGGCCACTGGTTTTTAGTGCTCTACCCTCTGAATGCCCTTCACTGAGTTTCTGACCATTTTGGTGCCTGAGCACATTAGAGTACCTGATGCATTAGAGTATTATGGATTTGTTTCTTTGCTTATTAAATATATGACCTAGTTCAACCTGAAATTATGTCCAAAATGCAGGAATAACAGGTGATATTCTGTACCCTGAGTAATTCAGAAGGTCATCATAGCTTAATCTGTCTGTAAAATAGAATAATTTGTCTAAATTTGTGCAAGTATTTTAAAGTACTGCAAGGTACGAAATATTCTAAACAGAGTGAAAAGCCACCATTAGAGAGGAAATGAAAACAGCCTGGCTTGCTTGGCCCAGCAGAGCTGAGGTGGAAAGGCAATATCAGTGTTCATAAATATATCACAAGTGTTAATACCAGGGAAGGAAAGAACTATTTAACCTAAAGCACTGGGCTGGCACAGGATTAAGTGTGAATCCATTGGTTGTGAGTTCACACTGGGAATTGTAATATTCCTGCCACTAGAGAAGTGAGAGGCAGTTTTCTGTCCCAGCTTCTGAAAGGGAGAGTGTGTTTAGTGGGGCTCATGGTTGTTTATGAGAAGGATCAATAGTGTGGTTGTGTGCGAGAGCGAGAGACTGGATGTCCCAGCAGAGTTCAATAAAGGAGCACAAACAGCCAAACTTCTGTTCTAGGCATTGAAGTGTCCGATTCAAACAATCCCAGCAACACTGCAGTGCAACTCCCCCTTAGCTCACCCCACTGCATGGATTTTCATGACTTTGTAGAGGTGAGGTCTGGATATTATGTGTAAGATTTTACCTTACCTTTAAAGAAAAACTTGACATTCTCATGATGGCCAGCAGACTGCATGGTAGGAAAAGAAGTATGTTCTCCTGCTTGTCACTACTTTACTTAGACATGATGGGGTAGAATAAATCTCTTGAGTTATCTTCCATATGCAGTACTCTGTATCTTATGAATCCCTTGAGTGAAGTTTAATGAGAAAGCAAGGTCACAGAACAATAATGGGAAATTGCTGTGTTCAGCTATGAAGAGAAAAAGATTGATCCAGTCAATAGCCATTCAAGTTGGAGGAAACCTTTACATTGATTTCAGTGAAACTGGATCAGAGCCTCAGTGAGTAAATTACTGTCTGGTCTCAGCACCGTGTCTGTCTGGTATCGTGATATAACACAATTATATCTGTGAGGACATTTTACTCAGTGTTTGTGCTGTAAGGCATTAGGAATAAATGAAAAAGTGATCCCAGTTGGAGCATTCTCCACACTGCAGAGGTCATTAATTTTTATCTGGAGCTGTGAAATGTAATTCAGAGGTCTATAGAAAATGGACATTGGCGTTTGTGAGCTCTTTTTTAGGAACAGTCGTTTTCCTTCTCAAAAATAAAGCAGATAATCACTTTTCTTCGATCAGTAAGGAGAGCTCTGTACGTGAGTGGTTTCAATCAAATGAGGAATTTTCTTCCTTGGTGATTTAAACTGCAGAAAAGTCCAAGCTGAAATGTTGAATCCTAAACTTATGACTCTGGGACAGGTTTTTAGATTTCTACAGGTGTTTAGTTGACACTACCAGGGGAGTGTCTGTATTAGCTTTTTCTTTTTAGTCTAGCAAAAAAAAAAAAAGCTGAATCTGAAGTGAGATCCACAGAGTGGTATTGTTATAGTTGCCCAAAACTGTTGGTACCTTTTCAACTGTAGCACAGGCACAAATCACATTGCCTAATTAGAACTCCATTTCTGAAATCCATTTTCAGGATGATAACCAGGATAACCAGGGCTGCAGGCGAGCCTGAGGGACTGAGCAGGGGTCAGTGGCAGAACCAGTACTGACCCTGGATTGTCTGTGTTGCAGTATTTAATTCTAGATACCATCATTTAGGTCACTGAGCTGCATTTTAAATTTATAGCTTCCTCTATCCTCAATGGGCTCCCATGTCTTCTGAGTGTGGAGGAAACAGCATTTTTAAGAAAAGCCTTATTTCCTCTCATTAACCCTGAATGCTTTTAGAATGTGGTATGTTGGAGGCTTCCAATAGAAGTTCCTCTTTCACCTTCTGTATTATCAGATAACAGACCAAAGCCAAGCAAAGGAGAAAGACATGGAAAATCATATGGCAAATTAAATCATATGGCAATTCTGAACATTTTAGGTATGCCATCCTTGTCCCATATAAATCGAACTATCAGGTCTTCAGGAATGGGACCCTCCCTTAGAAAGCTGTTTAGTGTGTTAGCATTTTGTTTCTGAGCCATCCACAGAGAATACTTGAATCTGACCATTGTGTTTGTCTGGGCAAAGAGACACCTCATGTATCCTCTTTGGTAGCACTGCAAAGCCTCCACTTGGGATGAGCACACCATGAGGGTGGCTTAGCCTGTCCTCCCCCTGTGGAATATGTTTGGATCCTGGATGCATTTGCACATGCTTACATCGAGCCATTCTGGCAGTTTTTTATTTTGTACCATCACTGTGGGTTTTCCAGGCCACAGAGGGATGGCTCCATGGGTGAAGGAAAGCTGATAGTCTTCCTGCTTTCTAACAGGTACTTGGATGTGTGTGTTTAACCATTGCTGAGTGAGAGACATTAAAATTTTCGGTGTTGTGTGAGAAAATACTGCAAGCAGTGAGGATCATGGTCACGTACTGGTCACATCTGTACTGGCTACACATCTACAGAGAGCTCTCTTAATCCCTGAGATTCATCTGCCATCCTTTGCTGGGGAGTGCTGGGACCTCTGTCCCACTTGGTGAGCCCCTATTGAAGGTGCAGCTTCTCAGTGCATCCTTCAGCTCACCAAGGACCTGTGCTTGGAGAGCAGGGCTAGCAGAGTGTTGCACCCCAGCATGAGTGTGTGCTTCCCAAAGGTCCCCAGAGCTGTTTCCTGTTGTGGGATCCTGTGTCAGGCATATCCTCTGTGTTAATTGCTGGAGGAGAGGAAACAAGGAGCCTCCAAGTGCTGAAGTTAGAAGCACATTCTCTCAAATTGCTCAGAAATGTAGAGGACATTCCCACGGTACTGCTGCTTCCCATCTTCCACCCTCCTGAGACAGTACAGAAAATACAGAGCTGTCTTCACCATTTTCACTCTATTTTCTCCAGCTTTTAAATGTCAAATCTGTGTTCCCATATTCTCTTCAGTCTCCAGCTGTGTTGGTGTTCTGCCCTCTTAGGTCAGCTGCTCATTAGGTGGTGCGAATGCGCCCCACTGGTTTGGTGCAGACGAGCTGGGGTAGAGCATGTACTGTTTCAACTCAAGTTAAATGAGCTTTGTGCTTCAGCTCTCCATTTGTTGCTAATGTATGGCTTTGCTGATCCCACTGCAATGGGAGCTCATGTCGAGTTCCTTGTTTGTTCTGACTCCCTGACTCCTTTCCTGGAAAGCAGTAGCTCTGCAAGCAGTTCTTTAGCTTTCTGGGATGCATTCTTGTCTCTAGATGAATGATCCTTCCCCCAGAATTTGACTAAATTAACTGTATTTTTTTGAGTAGAACCAGAATATAAATTCGTCTGGAACACATTGTACACGCTTGGACCGCGAGGACCATCGGAATACATCCCTTATTAAAGGCAGCTCCTACTTTGTTTGCATTCCTTAGCCAGGTCCCTTTTTTTGGCTTTGGTCACAATCTGTTCCTCAAGAACTGAGGGTATGATCAAATTCAAACAGTTAATACCTGTGGACCCAAGTGTTACTATTCCAGCTAAGAGCCCAGTCCATGTGTCCAGGGTCCTTTTTGGCATATCTTAGCTCTGCAAGTGTTCTCTCTTGTCACTCTTTGTCAGATGTCACTTGTCACCCCTATCACCTCAGGGCCATTGGGGTCAGACAGCTCACATGCTGTGAGGAGAGCAGAGCTCAAATGCTGCAGTGCTCAAGAGTGAACCTTTGAGATGGGCTGAAGCAAAACTGTCAGGGAAAAAGAGACCTGGTGAGTGTGCAGATTTGAGAGATGTCTGTCTCCCCTCTCCATATTGATGAGTTTAGCTTTAAACTCTGTAGCTCCTCTGTGTCTGGCATTTTCGGCAGTGCTGCAACACTGTTGGTGAGGCAGGAGCTTCTTTAGGAGCTGGACATGAATAGTTTTCCCTTCCCTAAACTGACATTGAGCATACCCAGCAGAGAGAACTCACAGGAGTCTCACTGTTAATGCAACCAGAACTGGAACAGATAGGACATATGTGTGAATCAATTCCTGACTTCTCCATGCATGTCTTTATACTCTGCCATTTCAGCAGCATGGTGCAAACTGATAGTGTCCTGAAGCTTTTTCTTCTGCTTTAGCATAAAACACGCAGGGTAATGTAGACATCAAATCAGAAATGCATATGAGCATATTTTATGCACGAGCTAACTTGCTCTCCGTCTCCCGAGGTAGGAGGCATTTAAAATTATCCCAGCACATTCAGAGGCACTAATGCAACAGTTAAAGGAGTTGATTGTAGCAGCTTCCTGAAACGTAAGTGTAGCTTAGTGTATTTGGTGCTGGCCTAGGACTGGGGAGCTGAGGTTCTGTTTCTGACTCTGCTATCAGTTTTTCCTGTGCAGTTTCTCTGTTTGTAAATAAAGACTTATCTCCTTCTGGAGAGCTTTAAAACCAGTTTAGGAAAGTCACAGAGAGCTGAAATAATAAAGAAATGGCTCGGTTCTAGAAAACCATCTGGAATTTTAAATTTTTGTACTAATATCTAAGCAGGCTCCTGTTCTTTCTTGTCTGAGGGGCCTCTGTTAGGAGTGGGTCTTCAGCATATGGTATGCTTTTCAAACAGGCAATGTAAGTCAGACCAAGCCCTGAACAGAGGGGCAAGTGTTTTGTGCAGCTTGATAGACCCCAGGCCCTGTTTCAGTTAATGGGACACTGCTGCCATAAACAGTTTGTGGGATGGATGGATGCCTAATTAAAGACTAGAGGCAATAAGTGAGCATTGCAGTAGCAGGGAAATTTAGAGGTAACTGGAATAAGTGTGAGTGGCTGAGCAGTCCAGATTGCTCACAACTGGATTTCCAGTTCTGATTTCACTTAGGAAAAAATCAGCTCTCTATGCATGCACTTCTGCTTCCATTTAAAACTAAAACTATTTTTTAAACCTATGTTTATCTTCAGAAACCTGTTTCTGCCTGTTTTCATTTAGTTTTTTAAATTACTAGTTTAACCCAGTAAGACTTACCATGGATTTTCTTAAGGGGAAGAAATGGATTCTGCAATTTCAAGCCAATAATGATCTGTCTGTATATAACATGAAAGAAAGAAATGGAAGGAATTTTTTGACAAGGAACAGACATCTCTGTAAACTAATCTTTTCTAAGCCAACTGTGGAGAGGTTTAGCTTTCTGGTGTTTCCCATGGAAGCATACTTAACTCAGTGCTGCTGAGTAGTTTCAGGTCACTAGATGGGATGTAATTAGCAAAAGGTAATGAACTGGTCAGCCCATTGCTGGTCCTGCCAGGGAAATATTTAGGACTCTGCAAAATGTCCTTTGTACATCACATGCAATAGTTGGATCTGTTGAGACATTTCTCCTCAGCTCACAGGATGCACTTGATGCACATACATGAGGTGTGTATATGGGGCATGGTGCAGCCACAGGAGAATGTGACCACATCAAAATTGGTGCTTCACTAACAATTTGGGCTTTGTGAGCTGCCAGCACTATTCCCATGGATGGCCTAGGGAAGAGAAGCTGCCAGGATAGGATGGGAAGTGGAGAACCTAGTGTATAAAAGAGCTGTGTGTGTGTGGAGGGCAAAAAGCCTGAGATAAGTGATATAAAATTCCACTGTGAGCACTCAGGAATTGCCTGATCCTGCCCATCATTAGAGGGAGAAGTTCTGTGGGAGAGCAGATGTCTTCTCCAGAACCAGTCACTGGAGTCTGGAAAGGATCTCAGGGAAATCCGCTTTGTACTCAAAAGCACATGTTTTCTGAAATGCTTTCTGACTGCGCACGTTCAGCACTAGCAATAATTTAGGCCCCAATCCAATACCCACAGAAGTAATGGGTGTCTTTATATTAACTTCTTTTTAATAGACCAGGCCCATAAAGAGAAGACAAGCATATTTTTAAGAGCCTGCTAATCTGTGGAGCATGTGTTACTTTGAGTGAAATCCCCCAGCACACTGTGAATGGAACGTTTCCAAAAAAAAGAAAAAAAAAAAAAAAAAAAAAAAAAAAAAAAAAAGAAAGAAAATAAAGAAAAAAGAGTAAATATCCATTTGTGGAAGCCAAGAAACTGCAATGGCTGAAAAAGGAAAGGTCAGCTGCATTCCAGGCTGAAAACTGACGATCTTCATGGTTATTAATGTGCTTTTTCCATGTGTGGGAATGGTGAAGATGCCTCAATATTCATTTTATAGGGGAGAAATGAACAGGAAATCCATCCAAACAAAGCCCAAACCTCCTCACTTTACCTCAAAATAAATTACATGAGTGGAAGAACCAAGAGAGCCAACTTTCTTACAAATAATTGGAAAATCATTTACCTGCTGTTTCATAATCAAGCTTTTTTTTTTTTTTTTTTGCAAAGATGTATTCTAAATGTCAAAAAGTAATCTGATAGTGTTGTTACTACATTGCATACTTTTGTAACTTTATTTCATATCATTTCCATAACTCTACTGTGTATTTATTTTTCTTTTTAAAGCAGAACAGCCCATGAGTGTCTAGCCTGATTTTCTGCAAAACTTCAGGACATGGAATATCGCGTGCTAATTCTGCCATTTCATCCAATAATACATGACTGTGTTGGAACATACCTATACTAGGGAGAAATTCAAACTTTTACATCTAAGAAATTGACAGTCTATGGCATCCCATGTTGAAGGAGTAGGCAAAGAGTAAAACGTCTGCTTTTTCCGGTTTGTTTTTCTAATTTCACCTTTTAGTGCTTTAATGTGCCAGATTAAAGAACTGCCTAGGACCAGATACTGTGCAGGTACTTACAGACTGTGATCAAATCTTCTCTTAACCTGCTCTTTGATAAGCTAACACGATTGAATTCTCTAAGTCTCCCACAGAAAAATGTGTTTTCCAGACCATAAGTCGTTCTTGGCCATTTGTTTGATACTCTTGCACCAGTGTAAAATTGGAGGAATCAAGCTCTGTGCTTTATTTATTTTGTAGAGGCTCTCATTCTTTGAAAAATATTAGGCTTTAAATACCTTCCAAATTGTGACTAGATTTGTATTTCTGCCAAAGAAAAACTGACAGTTGTCTAGAAGCATCTTCCCTTGTGTAAATTCACATTTTTAAGTATTTGCATACTGGTAAATGTTTCAGAGAGGCAGTTATGGTGAAGTAATAGTCACTGAGCCTCTGGAGTGCTTGAAAAGCTCTGAAAGAACCAGAAAATGTTATGGTTGGACCAGTGTGGTATGAATGCCAATATGATGTTTTTATCAGCTAGGTAAGTGAATCATCTGTCTTGATGATCCTGTTGCTGATGAAATCAGTAGGGATCCTCCTCAGACTCCCATGGAAGGAAGAGAGTATCTAACCACTGTCATCTCCTTGGAGGCTGTACCTGCTCAATCCAGCCATCTCCATTCTGTGACAACTGCATTTTTTGGGAAATCCAAGCATTAAAGTAATACTGTGCTATAAGTAAGTACTGAATTTTTTATGAGATCTGGCTGCAGATTTTGCTGGCCCAGACAGAAGGAGATCTCTTGATGTTTGTTCAGTGTTCCAGTAAAGAAGGAAAGTTGCCTCTTGATTGCAGTAGCACAGGATCAAAACTGACAGCCATCAAAACCATCAGAGTTTAGAAGTTCTCCTCTGTGTCATTCACTAGACACAGCACTCCAAAGCCCCGTTTCTGCAGGTGTCTGCCTCTGCCAGCAGGCAGCTGCAGATGCTCAGGGCAGAGTCTGTGCAGCATGGACTGCACCAGTGTATAGAGAATCCATCCCTAGAAAGCTCTCCCTGCATCCAGGGGTGATGTCTCCTTTAGTGCTCCCACCTTAACCCTTTTTAAAGTTATATTGTTTGAGCTCATCTTCACCAGAAGATAAATCCACATTTCCTAGCTCATGCCAGTGTTAGATTTAGGAATACAGGTTTGTTCAAGCCACCTGTAGAGATGGTGATTAAAGTTTTAAGTCCTTTTTGTCTAAACTGTGCCATTTGGTGTATGGTTTGGAAGCTTATGTCTTCTGGATGAGCAGATGGATTGAGGGATTAAGGGATTAAGGTTTAGCCAAAGAAACATAGTATGTGTCCAAGTACAGTGTATAAAATTTTTATTTCCTGGTTGTACAAAGGAATAATTCATCTGATGTCAGGGAAGTTATACCTGGTTGATAACCAAGTAAATGACAGCAAAAGCTAGCAGTGAGCCTCCTTCTCCTATGGACAGGTTCTCCAGAGGCTGTACTTCAAAAACTTCCTGGGACTACAAGCAGTCAGTGAGAGCTGAATGCGTTCAGGGTGTTAAAACTTATATATCATGAGCATAAGGAGTTTGGTCAAGGTTTTAAGATAAAGTATAATCATCTGTGCTCAAACAAGTTTAAATTCTTCCCCTGTAGCAGGAAGCTGCAATGCATAACACGTACACGAACACTGTCAATATCCAGCGACTACAATTAGTACAACTGTAGCTGAAGTTGCATTGATTCTGAATGAAGAATTCCTGTTTATGGCTGGCAGAGGCAGCTTGCCTGCAGGATCCACTGGGGTTGGCACATTAAGCGCTCTTCAGCCTAAATGCATGAACTTCAGCCTCTTTTGCTCTGCTTATATTTCAGATAAACCACCAGCAGTTTGATGTTTATAGTGGAATGCAATCTGAAAATCAATGTTCCCTTGTCTGCTCTCGCTATTGTGCTCCGTTGCTCTTTGTGGTGTTATGTTATTAAAATTACATCAGGTGTGTAGCTGTATTGTTTGATTTGGTAGTTGAAACACAGATAACACTTGGATTATTGGGTCAGACGTATTTATTATCTGTTCAGAGAGGCTGGATATCTGATGTGAATTTCTGGAAGTGTCTGAGTCAATTTTGCAAGATGAGGACAGCTTCCCCATCATTGGCTGCTGCGTGCAGACAGTCCTCTGGCTGCTGCTTACCTTTCCTTTAGCGTCGGCTCCGCTGGAGCGTAATGAGCGTGTATATTGGAAATTGCTCCTTGTCTGTGTGGTGAGAGGCAAAAACCTCTAGCTGGAATCCAGCATCCACTGATTCCCTGGCAGAGGAAGAAGGGAATGGATATTTCTTGAACCTTTGTACATGCTGTGTGGGGCTGGCACCTGGCTTTGAGCTCAGACACTTCTGTCTGCACTTACTGAGGGTCAAGGGAGTGGCATGTGTTGATACAACAAGAGACCAGCTCCAGTGAGCAGGACAGTCATGAGCACTGAGCAACTGGGTGTGTTAAACTGACGTCCTATCACATGTGTCTTACTCTTACCTTTCTGCCGTGTCCACGCTGCACTCACTCAGTGTCTGTGGATGCAGCCTCTCTCCTCGCTGGGTGTGTGCCCCGGGGCGGGTGGGGCAGCACGTCCCTGTCAGCAGGAGCTCTGTCCCTCTGTGAGGCGGGGGTTCTGTCCCTCTGTGAGGCAGGGGTTCTGTCCCTCTGTCAGGCAGGAGTTCCATCCCTCTGTCAGGCAGGAGTTCTGTTCCCCTGTCAGGCAGGGTTCTGTCCCTCTGTCAGGCAGGGTTCTGTCCCTCTGTCAGGCAGGAGTTCCGTCCCTCGGTCGGGCAGGAGTTCTGTCCCTCTGTCAGGCAGGAGTTCCATCCCTCTGTCAGGCAGGAGTTCTGTTCCCCTGTCAGGCAGGAGTTCTGTCCCTCTGTCAGGCAGTTCTGTCCCTCTGTCAGGCAGTTCTGTCCCTCTGTCAGGCAGGAGTGCCGGCTGTGGCAGCAGCAGATGGTTTGCCACGGAACGCAGCTCAGGTCGGGCAGAGCAGCATTTCTCGGAAATGCCCAGGTGAGCCCGGGAGGTGCCTGTTTAGCAATCCAGAGCCAGGTGACGATGCTGGGTGATGCATTTTTGGGTTAATTAGGCTTCCTTTTTTGCAGGTTGCATCAGCTTGGCAGTGTGGTTACATTGCTCCCAGGTGCCAAACAGAAAGTGATTATGGTTCTCTCAAGGCCCTGTGTAGCTTGTCGAGAGCTGTCTTGGGTGTCTGCCCAGCAGTGCGCTCCCGACTCCTTCTCTTGGGGATGGAGGCAAGTTTAAACAGACTCATCTTTGCACGGTGAAGAGAAGGGAATCATCCAAAGCAGCTTCACAGTGTGTGGCTGGACTTGTGCAAAGGAGTCACAGCCAGGATGAACAATTTGGCCTCACTTTTGGAAGCTGAGTAATGGAGAAGTACATGTGTGCCTGGTGGCCCAGTCTATAGAAGCCAACTCATGAAAAATCCCCAGCCCCTTCCCTCTCTTCAGTCCTCAGTTTACAGGCAGAACCCTGCAGGTTCAGAGAGACTTCAAATGATTTAATCCCTTACAAACTCACATTCAACTTCCTTTCCCTCCCCAAAAGCCAGCTCCCTGCTCAGCCTTTTCTTGTAGGAAGATGCAGGGTTGTCCTGCACCTCATCTTCTTCACTCAGGTGCCTGCAAGCTGGAGAGGGTAGGTACAGTGCCTTCCAAGTGAGGAGATGTACTCAGCCAGCAGCTTCTGGACTTCTCTATCAGGACCTGACACTTACAGACATAAAACATTGAACCCAGGTTCACCTGAAGTCTTAAAAATACTTTACAAAGCTACATGCATATTATTCACTAAAACAGATTGCACCTGGCCAGCCCTTGCAGCTGTACATCAAAGGGATGTACACACAGAGGAGGGAGGGAGAAAGGGAGCTGTGAAGAGATTTCTCATTAGATTGTTATCTAGGAGATGATGCTTGGCTCAGCAAGCCGGTTGCTTCCAAGGTTATAGTTGAGAGTTTATTTTTTTGCTGCCACTGTGGCTCCTGGCTCCTGAGTCTAAATTATCAGATCTTCTCTCTAGGATCAGGTATGGTCTTTGTCATACACTTATTTGGCTCTTCTCTGGCAAAGCCCAGTTTGCAGGGCAGCTCTTTTTGACCCAATCAGCTTATCAAGAGGGTTCTTATGGGTCATGTTTGTAGAGAGCTGTCAGTATCAGCTGGGCTCAATCCATGCTTCACTGTCTTGTCCACCTAGGACTTTGAGGTCCCTGACATGCTTCCTTCAAGATTTTGTTTCCTCCTTAGTCAAGTTCACCCTTGGCCCTGCATACAAATTTTTAATGATGCTTTCATTCTCTGCTACTTCAGTTCAGTTCTCCTCAAAACCAGTCTGGTAAAAACATCAAGCTCTTGGTATCCTGTGGTGTTAGCACTTGCCTCTGGGCAGCTGCAGCGCTGACTGTCCCTGGGAGCTCTCTGTGCTGGAGGAGAAGCTCAGCCTGCCATATTCCTGTCTGCCAGTGGTACTAAAAAAAGGAGGCCCACACATGTCTGGGGGGAGCCCAGATGTTGCTCTCTCTCAGGAGAGGGAATAACTGGTGCTATCAGCCCAGGGTCTATTAGTGTGCCATACACCACCAGTGGATATTTCTATAAGCAGCAGTGCCTGAATTCATTTTGATCTACCTTGGTTCTGGATTAAGCTTTTGCAGAGTCTCAGTTTTCTTTCTCTGAATCCAAATTTCCAAAGCAAAGGGAACACCTGGAGTGGAAGATACCGCAGATGTCAGAGATTTAGGCTATAAAATTATAGGATAACTTATTTTTCTCAGTATGTGGTTGAGCAGCAGCTAAGCATCCAGGTATTTAAACTATTAACACATAACATGGATTTGCAGCTCTATTTTCAGTGCAAATATTTTGTAAAATATTGAAATTTAACACAGCTCTCTATTCCTTGTTACAGGATAGTTAAACCTACAACGGCAGTTTCTTTCTTTATCAAATCCTGTAGAATCCTATTAGCTGTTGAGCTATAAAATCCAATTGGCCTTTTTCCCGTAAGATCAGCTGAGAAGATGTGATATAAATTCAAAATATTAGCACAGACTTTAGCCTAGGGCAAACACTATTCTCTGCAAGGATATAGGGCCTTCACCATACTTACACTAATATTTGTGACATACCCTTTACCCTCAGTTTGAGACTTTGCTTTCCCAATCAACAAACCTGTCAGCTTGAGACTTATTTGATGAAGCAGTTGAAGCATCCTGCTGTGAAAGTAAGCACAGCATTCAAGGGTCATTTGAAGTCCAGCTGACCAAGTCCTTTCTTTAAGACCACTTGAAGAGGGAGGGAAAATTGGAAAAAAACTCTCTGAAGAGAAATTTTTCACTAAAGGAGAAATTTGAATGAGAATGTTACATAGATGCCTGAAGTGGTGGAAAGAGATGACCACACAAGGTTAATTGCATCTGCAAAGTGTTTTCACATTTAAAGAAAGAAGAAAAATGTTAAATCCTACAAGTTTTCTTGTCTGCCAAGTCCATTAGTAAGCTTCTTAGACTGGCATGTAGCTCTGTGAACTCTTTTAGGCCATAATCATGTTACAGGTGTGGTCAGGGTGGCCCACAAGACACTTGTGTTTCTCATGGGAGAGGAAGAACCTGTGCTGTAACCACCACACTGAACAGGGGGTCAGGAATAGTTCTGGCACAGCTGGAACCAGTAAACATGGCTGGGGCTGGGTCCAAACCAGCAGAGCACTCCGAGAGTTCTGTGGCTGCAGCCCCCATGGCCCTCAGGTCCAGAAGGATTTGCTTACACAAAGGATTTGCTTGTAAAGGACCTCTGTGGAGACTGAGCATGTAAGCTCAGCCTGATGAGATCTGGGGAGCTGGTGCAGATGGAGAATAGGTTTTCAGCTGTCTCAGAGCTGGTGGCCATGCAGGATCCATGCTGATTGACAGTAGTGAGGTGTCTTTATGATTTTCATTATGTTGTTGTTGTTTTCTGTTACCTGGGATATTCTTACTTCTTGTTTCTTTGGACAGCAGCATGCAGAGGGTATATGTGATCTGATTTTTTCACATAGCTAAAGCATAGGAATTTAACACACACCTTATAATTGGCATTCATTATACCAATAAAAACAGCAATTAACCTTGTCTGAGGTTGACAAAACAGGGAATTAAAGTTGTTGCCCAGCAAAATGGGATCTTTTAGTTTCTCTCAGAAATAAGAAAGTTTTAAAGGAAATTCACTTGAGATCACAAGAAAAACTAACCATCGAGGGGCTTGCACCAAGTAACTTGAAAACACATTTATGGCTTTATTGCTAAAAATCTTGTCTTTCCATTACATTAAGGTATAGATGAAATCTGTAAAAACAAGCTTGCATTGCCAAGCTACTTGCTTAGTGAGTTTAGTAGCATTAACAAGCACCTCCCTACTTCATGCTGCAGGTGAGGTTTGGGTTGTACACACCCAGTAGGAAGCAACTTGAGGGTCAGAGATGATTCTTGTGTGAGATTGTTACTTTGGCAGGATGTGAATCAGCAACAGGTCTTGTCTAAAAGACATGACTGGAGAGGGTGAGTTGGGCCATGTTCAGTTACCAGAGGACAGAAAGCCCCACCTCTCAGCAGTGTGTAGTCACAGCCTTGGGCATGTTGTGCCCTTGCCAGATCTTGTATGGGAAATTATATTTGAACAGGTCTGGTCCTAAGGAAAGGCTCTTTAAAGGCGTTGGCAGATGATGACATGGATGAAAGAGTTGTTCCTGATGAATTGGTCAGGCATGGTGTCACTAGTCCCATTTTTAAATAAAGTTTCTGATATTTGAAATCATTAATTATCACTTAGCATTTTTCAAAAGTGAAGACATCCTTGTTCCATTTTTGCATAGTTATTTCTTGGCAGATATAATAGAATAAGAATTCATGTAGGGTTTTCCTCTCTGTACTGTTTAACAGCAAGTGTGTATTATGCAGTGGCCACAGTGATCTCTAGCTCAAATCCTTTTCCAATTCATCCTCTTTTTCATACATGAAGCCTGAATAAATTCAGTGTAGAATTGTGGCCTTAGTGTATAAGACACCATTATATCCTCCCAAGGAAAGTACTGTAGAAATTCCATATCAGTATTTTAAAACACCCTCCAGGTCTGGACTCCTGCCTTAAACTCTATCTGAAAATAAGCAGAAGTGCCAGACACTGCCTGTTTTGCCCTGCTGCTGGCCCCCTGCCTTCAGAGCAAATTAGGAACAAATGTGGAACTCACGGGCTTGCTTAAGCACTCCAGCAAGTTTAAAAGCAAACATGGTGATAAAAAATCAACAACCTTTTCATCGAGTTTTAACTCTCTCTGACTCATTAGGAATGATGGAGATGTAGTATGTAAAATAGAAATGTAATATATATTAATTTCTTCATGATGTCTCTTTATAGTTAGTAAAGGAGTAATGGGGTAATTGAGGGGAACTATTCATGTATTGTTGGAGGAGATGAATGAACTTCTTCCTCACTGATATCTCCTCCTGTGAGAGAAAACACATTCCTTCTCTGCTGATGTTGTGACTTTTGTCACACTCTGCTCCTGAGAGTGTTTGTTAATTGGCACCTCTCAGATGAGCCTGTCTGTCAAAATCACATGTAGCACCTGGATGCATAGTGTAACAAAATACTCCCAGTATTTGAAAGGAATCCAGATTTAATAGCATATTCTATAAATAAAGACTCCTTGTTGATATGAGATTGATGTGATATGCCTTTAATCATAAAAATGAAAACTCGTCTGTGCATTTTCTTTCTAATGTTGAAGCCTTCAGATCCCAGATCAAGACAGAACTTGGACCCATGAATAAGTGCCACTGAAATCGATGACCTCTAGACATATGCTGAATTTTAAGTAAATGCTTCTTAAATGCTTAAAAGTTTGGCCTCACTTTTCTTAAAATCCATCAGATTTCATTTTTAGACTTTATCGGTGCCCTAATTTCTGTGGATTTGGAAATGTCCCTACAAATGGGGATAGACTATGTAGTTTCCACAGTACTGCTTTGGCCACCGTCCTGCAGCCACATCCAAAGAATGCAAACTATATTCATAGGAACAGAGATTTCCTGTATGCTATGCAAATCTATAATCCCCCTTCACTTGTGGCAAGCTAAACTTACATCAAGAACAGACGATCATGCAACTGATTTTTCATGGAAAAAATCACTGACATTGGAGGAAGAAGAGCTCTCTATTGGCATGTCACAGTTGCCAAGTGAATGACATTGTCTGTTCTCATGACCTGTGTTCCACATTAGCAGCTTTGAAGGTTGCAGGTATGCTTGAGGCTCTTGTTGAGTGATAATGACTGAAATAATGGAACACAGAGAATCTCAACTAAAGTCTGCTGGGGCCAGTGAAAAGGTCCTTACTGACTGGTTTTGGTGATACCCTTGTTTTCTGTTCAGACCAAGCACTGAAGTAGGAGCTGAATTTATGGGAAAGTGTCCAGCGCTTCATGCTGAATACAGGTGTGAGTTTGGAGTCCTTTCCCTGGGAGGTGGAAATCTGTGGATATTGCTAAGAGAAGTGTTCTACATCCTTACTTGTGTGCACAACGTGGGAAGGCTGGAGAAGCACGTGGCTGAGCATAAAAATGAAGGATAAAGTGCTTTCCTTGCAGTGATGAGAGCGAACACACAGACAGAGAAATGCACACGGACAGAATGAGCCCTTTCATGCAGGGAGTGATGATTTACTGATGTGCTGACTGCATACCAAGTGCAGCTGAGACAGGAGCAAGGCTCTGCCCTGCGCGAGACTGGGGGCAGACACCCAAACACCTCAAGTCCTGGGTTTTCCCTTACACCAGTATTGTTCCACTGACTCCATGAATTTACTGCTGACCTATACCAGTATGAGTGTTAATATTTAAGCCCCTTCTCATCTTCTCTTCCCTTTATTTCCAAACTGGTGTAAAAGGCAGTCAGTTGATACCAGCAGTTTGCATGGGTGTCAGTATAACGTGCTTTGCTCAGGTGTGAATAACTTTGGTGGCCGAGATACGGGCGTATTTCCTTTAGTGCTGATGATCACTTGCATTGCTGTAGACACCACTGGGTCCCATTCTGCTGGTTATTGCAGTAACTCTGAGGAAGAGGCAATCCCTTTGCCAGATCAAGGGCCTGAATCTGATTTCACGTCCTCTGTGACAGGTTAAATGGGTTGAAGTCAATGGAGCCATGCAGGGGGAGAGGAGAATGGAGCATCCAGAGTGATGGATCTACCTACTTAAGGAGTTTTTATGGCTCCCAGAGCTGTGATGTTTGAATGCCTCACAAACTTAAAGACCACTCCTGTGAGAAATGGAAGCACTGTCGTCTCTGCCTAACAGCTGGGGAGCTGAGGTGCAGTAAGATGAAATACCTTGGCCAAGGTCACTGTGGAAATCTGTGACAGAGCAAGGTCTGCCACATTAAACCTTGCCAGGTTTCAAGCTGGTATTTGGACAACTGGGCCAGCTTTCCTCATGGCATGAGGCGAATGCGCTGTCTTGCCTTCTGTTCCCCTCTGCCCCTTCCTTCTCTTTCTTGAATTGTGATGGTGGGAGCTGCCTGCCTGCAGGCCACTGAAAAGGATCAGGCAAAGCCCAGCCTCTGAGATGCTCTCCCCAGCACAGGTTGACTGAGGTGCAGGCAGAGGATGGATTCCTGTTTCCCAGGAGTGTGGGAATCTGGGGTCAGCACACCAGCAGCCTGTTCATTACCAGGGTCTGAACTGTAGCACCTTCCCCTCTCACATTTCTGTTATTTAGGGTGACTAATCATAATAACAAATTGATTAAGGTTAACTGGATAAAGTCATCTAAGTCATATTTACTGCTAAACTAACTGCCCAGGGAGGTGAATTAATGATCTTTACAGAAACCTTTTATGGTTATTTGGCCACAAGGTGCGATCTGGTTTGATCTTTTATGCAACATAAATCAGTTTAATGGTTAAATCTGTGCAGCTAGCTGTTGAATTTAAATGAGGGCTTTTAAAATGAAGTATGATGTCTTTTCACACACAGAGGGACATTGAGCAGGTGTATATTGCAATTAAATGGGAAAACTTACAATTAGATAATGTTAAGTTTGTGACACTGGCTGACAGAAACCCGGAGATTCATGGTGAAGGTCCATAATCAATCATTAATCCCTGCCACTGCAGAAGAAACAAAATTGCAAATGGTTTCAGCTGAGGTCAAAGCAGTGTGGGAGAGTAATGCGGGTCGTGTAGCGGATGTCTGATATCAGCCATTCATTTCAATAGCCTTGGGTTCAAATACTTCACTGAGTTACAGATGGAAATTATTTGGTTGTGTGAGACAGCTCTCAGCCTTCTAGTATTTATGCTGTTTTGGTTAACACCCAGGAAGGTCTGGCAGACACCAGGGATCTGTTACAATAGGCAGCTACAAACATGTCCTGGGACATGGCTTCAGATGGTTGCAGGTTTTCCAGGATGTGAAAATGCTAAAAAGGCATTGATAGCTCTTCCAGCCTTTCTGCACTTTAACACTGCTCCTAAATTGCCTGATGTAGTCACAGCCTGTCCTCCCTCATTTAGACAGCAGCGATATCTCTCCCAAGGACTTGCTGTTTAAATAGTGAATGCACTTTGGGAGGCAGAGGCTGACAGACCTGTGCCAGTGCACCACAGGCCAACAACCCAAATCTGAAAATGAAACCAGAGCTTCTGGTCTACACAGCACTGCCTGCTGGGTCTCCCACGAGTCCTGTCTTCACCCAAGGATGGAAAAAAGGATCAACTATTAGACAGGACAGCTCAGCCATGAGCTACTTCCCAGGGGATTTGCTGGACTTGAGAGCAGTCTGTTAGACACACCTGTTTGCTCAGGTGTTTACTAAAGAAAGGGAGGAGTGTTTGGGATGTTGATTGAGCACTAGGAAAAAGCTGTTTCTATTTGGGAAGGCATGGAGGGGAGTGAGTCCTTCAGTTTGACTGACTTCTGTTCCGAGTGCTCCTATGTTAATGTTTTACTGGAGACATTAAAGAATAGGCAAACAGCTGAGATGGGTGAATGTAGGTGAAAGAACTCATAAATGCTCAGAGAGGGATTGGTCCAGGCAGAATAAGACACTTCTTCCCCATCTAAGTCAAAGTGGTTAATAGGTATGGTCCTCCTACTCTTGTCTCCTTGTTGAGCAGACAGCACTTCCTTAGTTTTTCCTGTAGAGTTTGGTCTCATTAAGTGATTTGGTCAGGTCTTCCTGCATGTTTGCACTCCCTGGTGTGACCAGGATGGGTAGCACAGCAATGTGCCCACAATACTGAGCTGGGACTTGAGTCATCCAGTTACAGCCTTAACTCCATGATGGAAAACAGATCTAATAATGCAGAGTTCTGGGTAAATACTGCTTTTAAGTATGAGGATGAAAATGGCTGTGTAAGAGTTAAGCCTACTTCTCATAGCTGTGGCTTAAGTTTACTGCTTGAAGTCATGCAGCCTCCATAAAAGATCCACCTGTGTGCAGGGTCAGAGCGTGTTGTGGGCACTTCTTGGGTTACAGTTTTTCAGAACTGCCAGCCAGTTTGTTTTGTTCCTCTCCAGTGGTTCACCTGTGCTCAAGTTCTCTCCCTGTAAAGTCAGGAATAATGCTTTAACACTTACAGTGATCATTTACATCTTCAAAATGAGTTGCAAACACAATTGAAGAGTTGTTGTCAACCAAGAAATCAGTTTTGCCTTTTTGATTTTCAACTTACTTTCTTAAAAACCCTACCTGAGTACTGTAAATGCTGCTCATAGAAGAAGGAAAGGAAAATTCCATGGATTTCTTTTTGTCTTCTTTTTCTAGTCAAAGTTGTGATTGACAAAGTTTTAATTCTTTTTTTTTTCTTTATTAACTGGCTTGAAACACAAAACAAGCAGAGAAATAAATTAGCTACATTCCCTCCAGCCTGCTTTTGCTGTGAATTTGCAGTAGTGGAAATTGGGGCTGTTTGGATTCTAATGCTTTTACCTTTAGTTCGTTACCTTTTTGTGCAGAACAAAATAGAAAGAATATCACAAAAATATGTGATTTTTTTGAGCCTTAAAACAGAAGGGGGGGGGGGCGCTCAGGATAGTGCCTGAAACTGCTTCAGATATTATCTTTTTGTATTGCATTAAAGTGCAAGTTGGTGCATTAAATCTCTCACCACTTTGGTGAGGTGAGTAAATATTATGATCCTATTTAACATATGCCTCAAGCCACATAAAAAATCAAATAGAGACCTGGTGTCCTTGGAAGTAAATCATTAAAACTGCAGCTCATTAAATGAAGACTGGATTCAGTCCAAAGAGAAAATGTTGGGACTAGAATTAGACTTGGTCATCGACTCATCTCCTGTCCACCAAACTGTGATCTAATGACACAGTGGCATATGAAGAACTGTACTGATGATTCTGATGGCATTTCAGATGTTCACTGTCATGATTGTTTCCCAGTTTTTATATCAAAACTCATCGTTTCTGCTGTGCTTGGGCTTGTAGAAAGGGTCATAACCAGCCTTAGATCTGGCTGGTTTTCACTAATGGGGGTTCTTGCCTGGAGCCCTGGTATTGTATGAAGCTGGGATCTCAAAACAAAGTTTGAAAACTTGATTGGCTTCAAGTTCAGTTTGTATCATGGAGAGCACAGTATTTCCACCAAAGTGCATAAGGAGGCTTGAATGCATGCAGAAAATTTTTAAAGCATGAAGCAGGGCTGTTGTGGCAAGCTTGGAAAGTGGTTTTGTTTGGAAACAACCTATTTTCTGTAGAAAGGCCGTCTGAGGCTGGGCAGAGAATGTTGGATACCAATTGCTTTGTTTCTTTACCACTTCACAGAGAAACTGGCTTATTTATTTTATTATCAAGACTTCCAGGATTCTGAAAATGAACATTATGATTGCCCTGTGTCACACTAATCTATCAGTTACCTTTATGTATATTTCAGGATGGAAACCAAATCAGAAATCATAGAAATTTTGTTTCATTTCCAGACTATTAAAGTTGGCTTGTTTATGTCATTTTGATGTGAAGTTTACATTTGAGAAACATCCAGATATGGCAGCTAAATTCTGTCAGCAGAGAGAGTGAATAGTGGTCATCTGAAATATCTGACCCTGACAAAAATTACTCAGGGATGCATAGGTTAGTCTCTGCTCTGATTATATGACTTGATTTTCTTAATTTGATGTTTCAAGACTGATTTTAAAAATATGGTTGGCTCATCCTGCTGAAGAAAAGATGTAGTCACACATCACCATAGCCTCACAATTTAGGAAGATAAAATGCGTCTTCTTCTTTCTGTCCCACTGCTCATGGAGGAAACTGAGAGGAAAAGGAGTGTCTCTCAAAACTTGCAGAGTGTCAGCAGATACTTGCCTCAGTTATGCTTTCAGGTTTGCCCTGGCAGAGTTGTCCAGTTAGAAATAAAAAATAGTGTTGGAGCCTGACTGTGGAACTCAAAGAAAGAGCCAGTTACTAAGCATTCAGCATTGCTCCCAATTAAAACTGCTATAAAACACAGAGCAGATGTTCAGAGAGGATGCAGGCACTGTGAGAAGCAAAGCAAGTGAAGGTAAATCAGCTCTGCTTGCTCAAATGTCCGCATCTCTATAACTCTGCCAGATATGCTACAGAGGGGGAATGGAAAAATGATCCAAACACTTCAGGAGCTGGAAGCAGCTTGCAGCTGGGGGAAAGGAGGTCTCTGGCTGTAGCACATCTTCATTAATTGTCAAAAAAGTTTGCCCACTTGACACTGCTGCTCCAAGTGCTCTGTTTTCAGTCCCACCTGGCTGTGCTGTAACTCTCATTTTCTGCTTGTGCTGCAGGAAGGGAACAAAGCAGCACTGCCACTTTCCCTACTTTGCCCTTGAAAGGTGAAGAGACTCCATTGGAGGCAGAGAGGAAAGGCCTGTGGTAAGGGCACTAGCACAGGACTTGGAGGACCTGGTTTAATTCTTGCCTTTGCCACAGACCACTCGTGTAACCCCAAGCAAGTTGGTTAATCTCCATGTTCCTTTAGTAGTGCAGTTGTAGGGATACTCCTTCCCCAGCCTTTTACTTTCTTGTCTTGCATATGAGCTGCTCAGGGCAATTATGGACTCAGTTTCTTTTGCCTAATGCAGTAATGGACAGGAGGGTCCATGGGTTGCAGGAAAAATAGAACAAAAACCCAGGCCACCCTGAGCTGATTCAGGCCTTGGACAGATGGAATCAGAGGGTGGAGAGCTGGTGCTTGCCAGATTTGTGGCCCATGGGTGTCTGCAGGAATGCCTCTCTGGGCAGAACTCTCACAGTTGCTGAATGTCTCTGTGTTGAGTGTGCTGGAGGTGAGGACTCTGTGACACTGCAGTGCCATGTCAGCCCCAAGGGATAACGAGGTGCTCTGCTGATAGGAGAAACTATGTGTGTGCTGGGCAAATTCCTGTGGGTCCAGATTCCAGAGCAGTTTCTAGGCAATAAAATTCTACTTGCAGTTTTTGTTTCATTTCCTAGGCTTGGGACTTGCTTTATTTACCTGAGGTTCACAGCACATCTGTTAAGGTTCAGAGGAACCTGGAGGCTAAAATGGGATTTTAACTTTGTAGGACAGACACCATTTGAGTTCAACCTCATGCTGGAAACAACACCAAGAGACTGAGCTCTTATGGTGACAAGTCACTTCCAAGCTGGAACCTGAAACAGTTTGCCACAAATCCTGGTGGCTGCATTTGAATTGGCCTCATGGTGCTGGGTCACCCTTGCATGTTGTACCTGTTACAACATCATGGAGCTGTCAGTAACTCACTGCTGAACCCTCCTGAAACAGAAGAGAGCTTTGCTGGGCAGCTGCTCCCCAAGACAAAGCAGAGTACAGAGGGTAGGAGAAAACAAACCACAACAGAGAGAGATGGCTACTGGCCAGGCTTGATGATACAATTTTTAGGAAATTGTGAGCGTATAAGGAAGATTTCTGTTTTCCCTGATGTGTTAATGATTCTTGTGGCTCCAAAGCATTTGAGTGGAGAGGCAGCATGAGAACCTCTATTAAGTTCTGCGGGAATAAATAGAAACCTTGTAATGCCGTGGGACAGCCCCAGCCCTCTTTTGCAGAGGAATCTGAGAAACAAACCAGAAGTCTCTCAAGCACGTGTTGTGAGCCTGCAGACCCAGCCCTGCTGAAAAGCTCTTTAGTACATTTTGAGTAACCTCAGAAGGGTTTGTGCGTTTTATTCAGATCTGGCATTACTTCTGTCACAGCCTCAATTGGCAACGTCGCTGCAGTGACCGGGGCCCGAGCAGTGTGATTTACAAGGGAAGTTGCTATGTTAAATAAAAGTTACATAAGGAATAATTTACCCCCAGCTGTGCACAATAATGCTGCTGTAATACCATCAAGACACTGTGCTGACTTCAGAAACCGCCCGTGAGAAGTTTGAATATCTTGTTTTTCTCCCCAGGCCTCACGGAGGGGCTTGGAGCTGCAGCTGTGCTCCTGTGCTGCCCATCCTCCCCTCGCCGGCAGCCGCAGCACGGGAAGCGTGGGCACGCAGCCCTTGCAGCAAGGAGCCCTGCACCTCCCAGCACAAGTCATGCCCCACGCAGGGTGGTGTGGTTTGGTACGGGGAATTACCCCATCTCTCCACACTTCTGGCTGGGTGCAAGTCAGCTTCAGCCCGGAGGCTGCAACCAGAGCCTTGGCATGGCACAGAGATAAGTGCCTCCTCAGGACTTATTAACAAACTCCCCTTTGATGCTCTCTGAAATATAATTCTGTGGCTCCTGATCTGAATCCAGAGAGCCCGGGGTGTGGGTAGACACGGTAAGAGCGCGCACACCTGGCCTGCAGGCGCGATCGGCAGCGTGCCAGAGCAAAGGCCTTGCGGGTCTGAAGGGCAACTCTGCCACCGGGCTAGCTGGATCCGGGCATCTGGCTGCAAGTCCTGCAAAGGGCTGGGAGCGTGAGCCGGGAGTGTGAGCTGGGAGTGTGAGCTGGGAGTGTGAGCCAGGAGCGTGAGCTGGGAGTGTGAGCTGGGAGTGTGAGCTGGGAGTGTGAGCCGGGAGAGTGAGCTGGGAGCGTGAGCTGGAAGTGTGAGCTGGGAGTGTGAGCTGGGAGTGTGAGCCGGGAGAGTGAGCCGGGAGCGTGAGCCGGGAGCGTGAGCCGGGAGTGTGAGCC
>VWZP01001440.1:4764353-4900740 GCA_013396995.1 Dicaeum eximium | reverse complement strand
GAGTGTGAGTTGGGAGTGTGAGCTGGGAGTGTGAGTTGGGAGTGTGAGCTGAGAGCGTGAGCTGGGAGCGTGAGCTGGGAGCGTGAGCTGGGAGTGTGAGCTGGGAGAGTGAGCTGGGAGCGTGAGCTGGGAGTGTGAGTTGGGAGTGTGAGCTGAGAGCGTGGCTGCCCTGTGCAGGAGTGGCTGAGCCTGGAGCAGTTTGCAGCAGGCCCTTGTGCTGTTCCCTTCCTTGGGCCCCTTGGACTGTGTGCATGCTCATGACCCCCAGACCCTCTGCAGTGGGACTGCAAGCTATAACTTTTCAAGTGAGAGAAGGATGACGGGGGGATAAGGAGGAGCAAGGGAAAGGCACCTAATACGATTTCAGAGAGCCCTCTGGCAGTCTGTCCGTGGGAGGCTGCCATGTATAATAAGGAAACGATTTGTCTGGGAATGATTCAGCATGTAAAATTCTCCCTCCCTGACCTCTTTCTAAGTCCCCAGCATGGGATTGCGGGAGGTTTCCAGCAGAGGAGAGCCGATAAGGCACAATAGTTTTCATATGGTTGGAAGAGAGGTCAAAGTGTCCATGCTGAGGCAGCATTCTCACTGCCATGTGAGGCTGTGTGGAGCCCACATTTCACCTTTACTCCATGGAAGGAGGTGGCTTTTGTCTTGTTTAGAGACACATTAACCACCAGGGAACTCTCCTTCCCAGCTAACCCTAGGGGTTGTCCTTCCCACAGCCTCTCCCTCTGCCCTGGGGAGCATGGTGAGCAAAAACCCACCAGCAGCTGCACACCTCCTTCCCTGCTGGTTTTCACAGGGCTGCTTCCACACTCTGAGCTGGCCCACTGGTATTCCCTTCCCTTTTGTGGGGAAACCACAAGGAGGGCTGGAGGCTAGAGCTGCTGCCCTGTCGGATCCTGGTACTGAGGGCTGGTTTTCACCAGGGGAAGTTCCTGTGAACTTTCTGGAGCTTGCTCTAGACATGAGGATTGAGACATTCTTGCTTCATTCACTCCCAGGTGCTCTGGGAGTTCCTTCTGTCCTGCACTATAAGCCTGACTTGCACAAATGATTACAAAACTGCTGTTTCTTTGGATTTTATTTGCTGTTTCTTTGGCATTTGGATTTTATAGGTTGTTGGGCTCTCCCATCAAGTGTGGGAGGTGAAGAGGAGAGACATCAAGAAAGTAAACTTACCCAGCCCGAGTTTGCAAATGCTTTTAATGTAGTAGCCACCTGTGTGTGCTTCTCTGTCCCCTAATATGTACCCTGACATTTGCAACCTTCTTGCATTGAAATCTTTATTATCTCTTGGGGTGGGATCTTCTTTTGCTGCTTGCTTTCTACAGTAAGTTACACTAATTCAAAAAAGATATGGAGTGTGAGCAGATCAAAATGGGCAGCCTGAGGGGCCTGCAGGTCCCTGCCTGCCGCCACTGTCTTGTGGGGAAGGAGCAGCTGTGCTTCTGAGTAGTTCCCTTCAGAGCAGTGCAGCTGTCTCCAGACCTAGCATTGCTCCTTTCCTTTTCATTAGCTGGACGTAGAGGTGGCCAAGATTCCTGACTCTACAAGTTCTGGGCAGTCTAAATTCTCTGTGTGGCTGAAGGCCATGAATACACACAGCATGCCTTGGGGAGCTGGAGGGGGAGCTGAGCCTAGTTCAGAGATGGGAGAAGAGACAAGATCTCCAAAGGTGTGTCCATTCTGCTGTGAGACGAGGCTGGACTGGGCATGCAAAGGGTTTTAGGGTGAGAAATGAGTTATGGTCACCTCACTTCACCTGCAGCAGTGATTTATGCTTATACCTGCTGCACTGCTGGCAGTGCAACTGGCTCAGCCTGGGGGCTGGGTTTGAAATAGGTCAGAGTGTGCAGCTCAGAAGCTGCCTGTGGGCACCACAGGCTTAGTGAATTCACAGGGTACGAAGCCAAGGTGAATGAGGCACCCAGTGTTAGCCCACAGCAAGGCTGATGTTTAGCAGTGAAGGAGATGTCAGAAGTTCAAACCAGGGTTTATGAATTCACCTTCTGAATGCATGGCTCTCCAGGTCCGGCAGAGATGGACCAGCATGGACTGCAAGTGAAATAACTCTTTTCTCTCTTATTAGCTGATATTTATTAGCAGACACCTCAGTTTCTGTTCTGTTCCTGGTGGGGACATTTTGGCCAGAAGCAGTTTCCAATCTGGCAAGCACAGCAAAAGTATTACAGGAAGGGAGAGAAGTCCAGATACATGGAGGAAATATTTTTATTCTCTTTTTCTTGCTGGTTTGAAAATACCCCTAAGCAGGATATGTCAGCCAGGAACTGAATTGTTTCAAGTTCCCTCTTCATCTGTATCAGCTCATAACATGTCCACTCTGCACTTCTGTGTCTTTTCTGATTTTGGTGGGAAATTTAGGAAAATCTGTCTGGATTTGGATTCCTGCTTGAGCTGTGCATCTGCTGGGTCTGACACTGGTAAAAATTGGCTGCTTTATGGTGCGTGTGCATGCAGTAAATGGTTCTTTGTGAATGTCTTCTCCCAGCTCCTAATATCTAGGGATTGGCTCTGAAATGGGTAGCATTTTGCAAAAGCTTTTGCCTCTCCCTGTCTACAGTTTGCCATCACAAAGCTGGATAGACTTGTTACCAGTATGAACGCCCAGTCCCAGCTCTCCCCATAGCTGCCAGTACAAATGTATTGCAGTCTGTCACAGCCATGAGCAGAGGAAAACCAGGGAGTGTGGAGGAAATTCAGTGACTGTCTGTCAGTCATCATCTTCCTTGCTCTGCTGTTCACTTTTACTGTGTAGAACAAATCACATCACCTTTCTGTGTCTCAGTTCCTTCCTGTATAATGAGGACAAATATTAATTTGTCTCCTAGTGACAGAGATGCATTCATACTCACAAAGTGCTTTGGTAATCACAGGTATTCCATCAGTGCCATGTATTGTTATCCAGCCATCTGAATGATCAGTGTTTCCTGACATCTGGCCACATGGAACTGGGGCTGTGTGGTGCTGCATGACCAGCTTCCTACCATGCCCAGGTGCTGAGAGTGTGACAACCAAGTAATGGTGGGTCTGGATGTGGCACCTGGGTCTGTGCTGCTACTTTTTAGCCTGGTGCATTGGTACCCACGGAGCTGCTGTGGCAAGGGCAGTGTGTAGCTCTGTGGGGAGAAAAAAGGATGTACAGATTCCTCTTCCTCTTCCCATCACCCAGCCCCAACCTTTTGTCATCACTCACTCTATGAGCCCCTGAGAATTCTTTGGTGTTCAGCCATGGCTGGTGGTGGGATGGTCAGCAAATCCATCTGCTCAGGCTCTGTGATCCTGCACCTTGGCATGGTGGGGGGCTTGCTCAGTGGTAATTAGCAATGTGCACTTCATTAGCACTTTCACCATGACTTTTCCAGCAGTCTGTAAGTGTCACACCAGTGCTTTCTTCATTACCTTTTCCCACTTCACTGCTGAATTAATTCTTTCAGACCTCTTCCCAGAGGAGCTACTGCTTACTCACTGATATATAAGGATTTCTTATAGCCTGGCTTTTTCTGGTTTTCATATCTGGGATATTGTTTCCTATCTTGCCCTGCCTTTTCTAGACATTTAACACTTTCCATTTCTTTTATAGTCCCTGTCTGATATTTTCTCTCTGCATTTTGTCATCCCAGTCTTCTTTTTTAGCTTTGCTAGTCTCCCTCTTTAATACAGGAAAATGGAGTTTTGAGCATTCTTAAATCATCCTGTAAAGTTCTGCAGAGCACAAGTTCCCAGCAGCAGCATCCTAGGTGCTGGCTAAAAATTATTCCCAGAAGCCTTTAATTCTTTAAATATGGGTTTTGGTCCTTTCTGTAGAACATGGTTGCAGTGCTGCAGGAGCTCTTGGTTGCATTTGTGTTGAGGAGCCCAGGAGACTTCCACATGGACATCTGTGCAACCACAAGGGAAATACTTTATTTTAATTCTCCTAAGAGCCTTACAGAAGGTAATCTTCCCAAGAAACCCAGGAACTGGGGTCTTGCACAGGTGGGAAAGCTGGCACACAGATGCTTAACCGGGGTCACAGGAGGAAATCAAAAGCAGAACTGGGATTGGAATTTTTGCACTGCTGCCTCCAGACGTCTTGTTGGAATGTCTTCAGCAGGTTTTCTGCTGCCTCAGTGCATGCACACCACCTACCCTCTACCACATGCAATGGAAACTGCCACCAGGCATGGACAGCTGACGGATTTTGAGCAGTAGGTATGAGGTGCAGCTTTGGGGGAAGCATGGATTTATGATGACACATGCTACCTATTATGATATATGACACATAGGATACATTTTGTGAATTGCCCCTTAGTTGACTAAAAAAAGAATCAATTACTTGCATCTAAGATTCCTACTTGAAATTATTTCTGTCCACAAATGGCTAAACAGCATAAAAATTAATTGCTCTAATGTAGCAAGCCATTTGCCTTCACACCCCATTTTTCATCTAAAGAATAGTGGCTTTGCACAGGGTGGGAAATCTGTATGGGTCATTTTTAGCACTGACTTGTCAGGCTGTGTGCAAACTTATCTCGATGGGTTTTCCTGGGCTTTGCATCTCTGGCAACACCTCCACAGTGCAGCAGCAAACCAGGACTGGCTCTGCCCTTGGCTGCAGCCTGGGCATGGCTCTTCTCCCTTCTCTGCTGCTCAGGGTGTGTTGGGGGTATCTCAAGTGCTGCAGTGCTCTGGATGAACAGGCATTCCTTCTTGTTCCAGATGAGATCTGGGATTTGGGCTAGTCTGCTTTAGGTCACCTTGGCTAGATGTGATCATTACTGCAGTGTGTGGCTCTGACCTATCTGTGCACCAGAGGTCCCAAGCTGCTGGTTTGTACACAAGAAGCTGGGATGCTGCTGCTTGCTGAATGTTGTCTTTTGGATCTTGCTGCAGAGTGAGCAAACCACAGTATAGGTTATCTGATCACATGGCATGTGGATTATTGCTTTTTAGTCATAAATAAAGCAAAGCAGAAAAACTGAGATGTGATGTAGAACATGAACACACAGACAGTCTGGATGTCTGGCCCTTGCAGCTCAGGCCAGCACCTGCAGAACATAAAGGGTTAATTATTCTTGCAGTAGCATGATTAGGTGCTGTGAACACTAATGATCCAAAAAGCTCAGCTTTAGCTTACGTGAGAATTGTAACCACCTTGTTCATGCCTGTTAATTTTGCAGACAGCAGAGTTCCTACAGGAGCAGGAGATCCAGGCAACTACATGAAAACTTACTGCAAATGCACGTAGTGTCTGACTAGACCTGTGGTCCATGGTGGGGAGTTAAACAAGGTGAGACTGTAAAAGGCTGTAATTGTACACCGGAGATGGCTGTGATTGCTTTGAATGCAGAGCCCTTGTCAGGAACACAGAGCTAAAAGCACTGCCTATTTGAGCACTCTTATCTCAAACTTCTGGCTAAGTGAAGTCAGAAAATTATTGGGGGGTGCTGTTGCTGTCTGTGCATTTTCACCCCTGGGATTTGAAGAAACTTGTGATTTTGTGCTGCCTTTGGCATGGCTTTGCTACCCTTTGCCAAGTTTCATTAATCAGCAGCCAGGGGTTATGTGAAGGGTATAGTGTCTGCCCGATGGGAATTCAAGGACCACAAGGAGAGGTTTCAGTAACATTTGTTTAAAGGCATTTCAAGGCTTTTAAATTATTTTTGGCTCCTGAAACATAACTGCCATCCTTTAACTATTATCAGTGGCATTAGAACTTCATGTAATAACAGCATGCTGGGATCCATGAGTGTGTCAGACTGGCTTGCTGTTACATGAAAAAATGTCACATCTTGCAGCATCTCAGCTCTTGATTTTTGTCTGGTTTTTAGCACTTTGGAATTTGATGCCGTCATATTATCAAAGGGAAAAAATGTCTCAAATTAGATCCTGCTTTAAACTGATGCTTTGCAGTCTCAGATAAGTACAATTTGTAGACATAACTCAGAGAAATTTAAATGTTGAAGGCAGCTACATTCACCAAATTGCTGGGATCTACCTAAACTGCTGAATTTTTACTCCAGCTTCCCATTACCCTGTGAGGAGATCTTTTCCTTCTGAGGCATTCCCCTCGATTTGCTGTTATCCCTGAGACTCTGGTGTCTTCTGAGCTGAACAGCAGCACTATCCCCATGTCTTTGAGTCCCTTACACTCACACACTGTTCCCAGTTGTGTGATGGTGTTGAACTTCATACATCTCTCTATGTGGACAGAAAGCTTTAATTATGGCACGTTAAATGGAACAATATGTAGAGCGTGGGCTGAACTCTGGGATATTTTTAGTCTTTGTTGGCCTTGTCATGGCCCTTGCTGTATTTCTCTGGGAAACAGTTGCTGAGTAGCATCATTTAGCTTGTCCCACATAACTCCAGGCTCTTGGAAATCCAGTTTCCTGCCAGGCTTGAGACTTCTGGGATGGCTGTTTTCCCGGTGGGAATGTGCCCATTTTAGCATATAAGACCTCATGCTTTATTAATGTTCTGATGAGTGTTTGGGGTGGAAAGGCAATCTCAGAATGAAGTGTTGTATTTGGGGGGAGTAAACACCCAAGGTCATGAGTTTAAATCATGGCTAGGTTATGTGTAGCCAACATCTGTATCCCCAAGCTCCTTTTGCAGAGCAATTGGATTGCTGGATCACTGCTGTCGATGGTTCCTGATGCACAGATACTCCCCTGGAAAGGGACAAGAAGCATTCCTGTGACTGGCAAATGAAAATGCTGTAGCTGGGTGGAGGACAGGGAGCCAAATCAATGCTTCCATGGAGAAGCAGTTGCCTTAGTGCCACAGTGGCTGGGCTGGGCTGGGCTGGGCTGTCAGCTCAGCAATGGGCAGCATTCAGCTCTGTCTGCCAGGCTGTATGGGGAGAAAAACATGTCCTGGCTGGGGTGTGGGACAGAGTCTGTCATGAGGGGGTGTCAGGAGACTTGGAAGAGGGATGTTGCAAGGCCAGGGTGGGATTACAGAGGACATTGAAGAGCTGGGTTATGGGGTGACTGAGCAGAGAAGCCAACTTGACCTGGATCCTATGGCAGCATTAGCATTGCTGCTTCCAAAACAACTTGTGTGAAATGCTGGGGTACAAAATGAGGGGGGATGAACCTGGGACCAGAGACGTGGTTCCACTGTCTGCCCAGCCGTGTCTGTCAGGGCCCCTGTTTCACAGCAGAACAGGCAGAAGGGCAGATAAGCCTGTGCTGCCTCCAGCTCTGTGCAAAACCTCCCCTTTAGCTCAGACCTGAGGCTGATGGTCCTGCACCGAGATCTCTGGCTCTAAGCCGTTGTGCTTAAGTGCAGACGCATGTTCTGCTCTGTCCACTGCCTCAAGCAATGGAAACCTCTAGCAAATGGTTGAGGCAGCCATCTGGGGATGGTGATACCTTAAACTGCTGTAATATGATTTGCTAGGGCTTGTCTGGGTTTTGAGCCTATGGTATTTTCGCCTTTGCAATCTCCTCTTTCTTACCCTGAGCACTAAAAGCTTTTTTTTTTCCCTTCTTTTTTTTTTTACATTTTGGTGTAGTGAGAATTTTGTGTAACAACATGGCTCCAGGAACTGTAGCTTTATGAAGAAGAGAAAGTTATGAGGGATCGTATAAAATCATGCTCTATTATATTACATAAAAATTAAATAATACCATACTTCAGAGACAGAGAAGCACTTTTATTAGCTGAGAAAACACACATGAAATTTGAGGTTTACATGCAACAGCACACAGGGTGGGTAGCAGGACTGAGAGCAGAACAGACCTCTTCCATGTCTTAACAAAAAGAGGGGAAAAACAGTGCAGCAGAAGATCCTGAATGTGGAATTCTTCCTCTGCTGGATAAAGAATTATATGAAGAATTAGAGCAATTTATTTTCTGCAGTCATTACACTTGCTTAGCAAAAGAAGACCTTTATATATTCTACTTTAAAACTAATTGTCCAGTTTTAAAACTTCTAAGAATCCAAGGAGTGAATTTAAGACAGTTTTTTGAAGAAAACATTGCTAGTCCCAAATTGAACCAAGACTTAGATTAATCACAGTCTTCTGTGAAATAGAAGGCATTTGAGAATCCATCTAGTTCATGGGAAAGTGATCTTGGAAGTGCAACAAATAAATAATGTGACCTTTTGACTCTGCTAGCCCTGAAGCTGTGGTAAGTTTGCAGTCAGGCACTTGGTTCCAGACAGGAATTTTCATTGCTGTAGTGAACTAAATCACCATGAGGAGGAGGCCTCCTTGGCGCTGTCTGCATGGAGATATTTTCAGAGCTCTCATTCTCTGTGGGTGCCCCCTCCATCAGTGACAATGTAAATGAAAGCTGGATGGTAGACCTACTCAGGAAGCCTGAAATACTGGCATCTTAAACCACCCTTGTTAAGGTAATACCAGAAATGCCAGCTTTATGTCTGCTGTGGTCTGCAGTGGGTTTTGGCTAAATCCCATCTTATGGGTTAGACTTATCCCCAGGGCAGATTTAGTGAGGGAACAAAGGGTCCTGTAGTGCCTTTCGATAGCATCATCTTGATGTGGCACTTGTAGGAGACATGCAGTTTGCCATTCATGTGCACATATCTTTAGCAGTTCAAAGAAGCTGAATTAATAATGGGAATTAAAATAACTTTTGGAAAAACCATTGGTTTTCATTATTATTAATTCAACGATCCTTAGAAACAAATGGTTTTTAAACCTTATGTTCGGGGAAAGGTAATTTCTCTGAAATGAATGTGGCTGAATTTTGTTTGTTTGTTTTGCTTCTGTAGCCAGGCAGAGCTGTGTCTTCCTCAGCCTCAGTTCACATTTCAGCCTTTCCTGGAGCTATATCCTCTCCAGAACTTGTGTTCATGAAATTTGTGAGAACTTACTTATCCTGGAAGCCTCCACTCTTCTCTGCTCTGGATAAAAGCTGGTCCATGAGTTCTCAAGTTAGTAGGAAGAAGAGAAATTTATACTGCAGGTTTGGTCTCATTTCCTTAAGAACCAGGAACAGCATTCATTTTTGTGTAACTATAGAAACCCGTGCTTTAAAAAAATCACCAGCCAGTGCAAGATTTGGGATAAAATTGAGCATTGACAATGATGGTTTCTCCTGATGGGTCATCATGCACAAGGCAATAAAAGGCCTGATTACCACTGAGACTGCTTGAGGAGACAGTCCAACCAGGCTGGGTGTTGTTTTGTTCTGCTTGATTGCCATGGGGTCCATGAGGGTGCAGCATGACACACCTGGGTTTTCATGTGAGGAGAGTAAGAGGGGTTTATGCTCTGTGCAGTTGTTACCAGGTTGTCCAAGGAAAATATGGGGAACACAGCTTTTCTCAGCTTTGCAGCTCCTCTTGGGGGACCTTCTGCACCAACAGGCTCTTTCACTGATACAGCTACATGAACAGGCATCTGTAGCCAATGCTCTGTCTTTGTCTTTGTGGGCTGTGTGGGCTCTGTCTCTACCCTCAGTACAAGGCTAGCCATGTCAAACATGCTCAGATCCATTAAAATGAGTCCTTTTTCTCTAATGTTTGCAAAACCTCATCACTGTCATCCCTAAAAGTCTATTATGGAACATGTCCTAGGGCTCAGCTTCTGAGTAGTAGAAACCTCTGGAAATGTAGCACAGCCTCTGCTGTTGGCTGTAGAAACCTCCTCTCCTTCCCAGCATATGTGCTCAATCTGGACCTGTGAAATGCTGAAGAAACAACAGCTATAAACTCACTTCTCTGAAATTCTTCCTTTTCCTTTTTTCATCCTCTCACATCTGCTCTTTTCTTGTGCTCCTCTTCTTTTGGTGATGATAAAGACCCCCCACCCCCCCATATTAATTCTGTGGATTTCCTCTCCCTCAGACAGCCAGTGAAAAGTACAAAAGGCATTTGATGTAAATAAGATTCTGCTAGGTTCCCCCTGCCCCCCTTTCCATGCTCTAGGCATTAGTATAATAAAGGAGAAGGCAATGATTGTTATTTAATTTACATTCTTTATGGCAGATGCCTTTGACCTGTGAGAAATGGGAAAAGACTGGTCAGTGTGGCAGTGTGTGAATGTCATAAGTCTGGACTGAGGCTGATTTTTCATGTATTTAGGCAAAGACAGGACCATATCCCCTGCCTTCCTTCTGCCCATCATCCTCACCTGCCGTGCCCTCCCTTGTCACCTCTTTGTGGGCAGTGATTCATGGGCTCAGCAAGAGCAGGGCAGCTGCTGATGGTTCGGTTCAGGAATGGTGATGACAACTGCAGCGCTGTTCCCCCAGCAGCTGAGAGACGCTCCTGTAACTGGCCAGAGCAATCACTCAGTGAAAGGAGAGATCCTATGGCTGAGGGCTGTGCCAGGGATTTTCTTGTACTATGCACAAAAAAAAAAGGCCAAACTAGAAGAGCTGGGTTGGCCTGACCTGTCTCTGTGCACAGGGGAGTAGAGTCTGATCCCCCAGTGTGTTGTCCACAATATTTCTTCCTCCACTGGCTCATTTCACCACGACTGAGTGAAGGGAAGCCACAAGCTTGGTTCTGCCCCTTGTTTTCCCTGTAGGGTGGCTGCACACAGCCTGATGCTTAACGTTTCTTGCAGTGAAGTGGATACAGCTTTTCTCTGGCAAGACTGAGGGAACTGGAACTGCCTGTGCCACAATTTGTTCTTTGGATTCTGCTCACTTGGAAAGCTGGTGCCAGCCTTTATCAGAGCACATGATGTCTTACAATCAAGATGTAAGTGATTGCACTATTAGGATTTTTTTCCAAGTCAAAAATGGCCCTCCAATGATGTAAAACTTTTCATCCTTGATTTTACTGTCATGGGTGCATTGTAGTTCTTCTACTCCTCCAGCACATCTTCCGTTTCATAGAAAAAGGTCCACCAATTCATTAATTTACCATGTTTTCTCTCTTTTAAATACCCCTTAAATTTCTATCACTGGGAAGACATTTAATTGCCCAAAGCCTGCAACATGGTTTTGAGGTTTGTTGAGGTTTTTTGCAATCTGGTTTGTTGAGGCTTTGAGGCCAGACAACTTTATTAACAACAGTGGCTTGCTTTGCAGATAAATCCTCCTTTTCAGAGAACATCTTTACTAAAGAGTTTCACAGCTGATTATGGACACAAATAACTCATCAGAAAAAGTTACTGATACTCAGTGCTTGGCAAGCCCTGAGTCATTATCCAGTTAATGCTGTGGCACTGTGCATTTCCAGTTGTGTTGCAGTGGCATGCAGACCTCAGCAGCTGTTGCAGAGCTCATCAAATGGCTGTTGAGCATCATCCTTGATTTGTCATAAACCTCAAGGTTTCTCTGGGGAGTGAATGTTATCACCTGCCACAGCCTGGCTACACCACAGTGATGCTCCAGCACTGTCTTATCATACATACATGGCTTGTTTGAATTCTTTCCCTTTCCCCTTTGCTTTCATTATTTTTCCTGTTTGTTGGGATAGTTGGGATCAGATTATTCATAGCCTTTTGCTTCTAACTGACTTGTCTGAAAATGCAGTCTGGTCTATGCTTAGGGCTACCTGGCTTCATGTCTTCCTCTCCAGATGAGTTTATATTTAAAAAAAAGATATTTAGATGCCTAATAAAGAGGCACAGAACATTTTGTGAACTTCTCAGGGACATTGTCCTTACGAAGAAGAATGGAGTTTAGGTGTCAGTTATGATATGGACAAAAGCTCTGTTTTATGTAGGATTTTAATGTTTGCACTTATTCTGAATAGAATCAAACACAGAAAATGTCATAGCTGGAAAGGAAATTCTGAGGTGAGGGAGGGAGGAAGCTTTGTATGGGGTTCACAGGAATGCTTTGTTTTAAGAAGTGTTTATCTTCAGATGCATAATACAGAACATACGGAAGCAAAACCTTATATCAGAATGTTTTATACTTCTCAAAGCTTTTCCATGTCTGATTTTCCCCTTTTCGTAACTTTCCCAGTTTCTTCCCGTTTTTGTCTTTCAGACACAATTTTAGCAGAACTGATACGACACCACAAATTGTTTTGGCTCAAGGAAAAAAAAGCTTCCAAAGATTTTCTGACCACTTCAGCCTTACTGCTGCTGGAAACCCTGTTTCAGTACTCATGTATTTCCTAGAGAAATCCATCCCATTTTCTGCTGCAGAAGGTGTTTTGCAGAGGCAAGAGATCACAGTTAAGTTTCTGATCCTGGTGGCCAGATTGCTTAAACGCTCTGTGCTTCACAAATTTTGTGATATTATGTGAACAACAATAAAGTTGTTTTTCTTTTTGGCTTCTATGATTGTCCCTGCAGGATCTGAATTATTGCAGTGCCAAATTTCAGAGCCCAGCTTTTTAACTCAACCAACACCCCCTCAGACTTTTAGTTTGGAAACACCTTGTTCAAGTCTCTGCTAAGTGGCCCTTATGTTTGTATGGAAACCTTATCAAAAGAGATGGAAATCATTCCTGGCCATATCCCTTTGTCTCTGAGAAACACCTTGACAACTGTATTTTTTCTCCCTTAAGTTGCACTGTAATTGCAAGAGATTTGCAATGGTCCCTTCTAGGGACACCCAAGTACCAGTCACAGGAGAAAATATTTGTGTGTTTTTGCACAGAATTGTTAATTTTATGACTGTACTTTTTGCAAAACTTGCCCTGTCGCCATGGTTGGGCTGTGAGTGTCTCTGTGATTGCTCTATAAATAGCCTGGGTGGACAGAGACCAAACAGAGCACTTCAGCAGTAAGGACTTTTCTGTTGGGCATGCTGGCTTTGTGCAGGTTGTCATTGTCACTGTCACACACAGGCTGCAAAAAATATTTTCAGCTGCTTGAGATAAAATGGGCAGAGGTGGAGACTTTGTGTTGGCTCAAGGCACTGAGATGCTTTCAGGCCAGAAGTATTCTTTCTGCTGCCAGGCCCCTGAAGACTTCTTTGGCCTGAAGTCTCATGTGTTACAGCTTATATATTAGCCCAATAAAAGATTCACAATCTGCCTTGTCTTGCTATCAGTCCATCTCCTAAAAAATGTTGCTGCAGCTAATGGTGGCTCATATTTGATTTCTATCCAGGGTATTTTAAGGCTGCAAAATCATGTAGCAGGATAGGTGTCTGTCTCAGTGCTATTCTCTGCCTGTTACTAGGTATGTTTGTATTAATGAGGAGATATCCTGCAGCATTAGTTGATTTAAATATTGAAAACAAATGTTCTCCTACTTCTCTGCCTTGGGGCTAGGAATGATTATTCCAGCCCCTTCAGTGTACAGGAATCTACATCTGTTGAGGTCTCTATTCTGCTGTGAGCCCAACATATGAACTCAGTTTGCAAATTCATCTGAGAAATGCTAAAATTGGCACCTAGTTCTGCAGGTACCAATGCCAGTACTATCCCATAATCAAAATCTTGCTTTGCTTTAGAAATGCAGTTTTTTTAGACTTGGCCACTTGGGTCAACATCCCTCTGTCTCTGTGTTGTTTACATCTTGATGTTTCAGTATCACCAGGATACATTATTATGACCCTAGGATGCAAACAGTCCACTGCTGATGATTTTTTTAGTAACTTGGCAACGTTATCTAAAGCAAAGCAGACTCTTGAAATTGGGACATACTGCAATTCATGGGGACAATGAAAAGTATTTGTGTTACAGAGCATTTTGCACATTTGAAATCTCTGTTGTATCAATCTTAATCAGAACAGAGTGCCTGGAGCAAAAAAAAAAAAAAAAGGCTGTTTAATGTTTCTGATAAAAGTAGCATTTGCAAAAAAAATACATTTAGAAATGGTATAAGAGTTTCACACAGTAGCCTTAACAATGTTGATAGTGTTGTTTATAAATATGTGGTTAGGGAGATATAAAACTGTAGATCATTGACTTGCTAAGTTATAATATAATTTTCTGAGCTATTTAGGTGTGTCGAGTGAATGAATGTTTGGAATCCATGCAGCACATGTAGTAAAAATTTGCATGAAGACCATATTGATTTCAGGTGCAGGGGAAGCATTTCAGTGCACAAAAGATGAGCTGCTGGATTTATCTGTATTCTAAGTTGTGAGAATGCAGAATTTGCCCAAGGGACCCTTCTAGTCCTAATGTGAGCAGTGCAAGGCGGTGAGAGGCATCGCAGACGAGATGTATCGAACAACTGCCAGCTGCAGCTCTTGGGTTTGGTTCCTGGCCTCTCCTGTATAGCCCAACAAGGCATTCCATGATGGATTCCATCAAATAGCCTCATTTGCAGCCCTTCACACAAGGGAAAGCTGCTCCCACAACTACACTCAGAGAGGTAGAAGTAGCTGTTACTCTTCAGTCCGCTCGTGACATGGGTCTAGTGCTGAGTCACCAGCACTTTTAGGTGGCTGCGTGCTGGTTTTGGCATTTGAGGGCTGCAGAGTTGGGATACCAGCAGCAGGAGATGACACAGCCCTTGCAGAGCAGTGGGACAAGGCAGAACCTACATCCCCAGTGAGTGGGTAGCAAAGAGAGCTGGAGGAAAACAAGAAAGCATGGGACAAGTTGCTATTAGTTGCAGAGAAATAACAGGAATTTCAAAAAACTGACACTCATATGGTATGTGCCGCTTATGATGAAGTGCCTCAATTTGTCAAGATAATTTTGAACATTTTGTTTCTTCAAGCCAATGTCAAGATCTTTTTATGTCCTCAGTCTGGACCTCATTAAGTGTATGACGCATGGAAAATTCTGTTTATCTCTTGATAATGCAATACTGGGGAAAACAAACTCTTAACCCCATTTTCTGCTGGACACCTTCCGCACTCCAAATTCAATCTATTTCATGTATGTGCACTCAAACATTTGTATATATGTCTCACTGCATCTCAGTGTGGATTTGAAAGTTGCTCTGTGCAGAAATCTCACCTGGGCATCGATAACAAAATACATAAGCACAGAGCTCTGTCCACATGGGATGGCCTGAGATGGAATCACCCCCTTACTGCCAGTGTTACAGATGGGTATTTCTCTGGAGGGAGATATTGAAGGATGCAGTACATTTAGGAATTTGTTGTTGCCTCGCTTCAAAGTGAGGAGAGAATCAATAATTTGTTAGGCTGTGAGCTGACGTCTTGTCTGAGTGCCAGCTCCGGTGTCCTCCAGGATAAGCTGCCAAAATGTCTGAGGGAGCAAAGCGGGATGTAAATTCCACAAGTCATTTTCCTCAAACTCTTATGTGGGAAACCTTTAGAAGCCTCTCAGTAACTACAAAATCCTTCCAGGCTTAATGCTTGTTTGAGCAAAATTCCTTCTGAGGTCAGTAGACCTAATCCTGAAGTCTTATCACTTGTTTACCTTGATGGGATTTGAGTGTGTGTGTGGGGGGAACAGAGGGTCTTGGGACAGGGTGTGCTGGAAATGCTTTCCTGGGAGGCTGGAAGAAGCCTGCCAGCCTGTGCAGAAATGCATATTTGAAAGGAAGGCTTTCTTCAGTAAAAATCACCTTGGTTTCCCACTTTCTCAGCAGTGGTAGAAAAAGCAGGTGAGGATCTGTCTTTTCTCTGAAGGCTTTTCTCTGTTTGGTGCCTGTGGGTGGCCCAGCCCCATCTCTTGGGGATGGTGCATCTCACAATTCCATGCATGTGCTTCTAAAGTGGTTTGCATCTCAGACTTTCTTTTGCATCCCAGGTGAAAAAAGCCCCCCAGGCTGGCAACCCCCTCATATTTTTTAATTGTAACACAGCCCATCAGAGTCACAAATAGTGTCAAATACAGAAGCAGATGAGAACTGAGATGTTCATTTCTCTTATCCTTAAGCTGGAAAACAAACTCTGGGTTTGCCGTGTGGCTCTGGGGAAAGAGCCTTGCAGGAGGCTTTGGAGCAGGTCCTGGCTCTGCTTGTCACAGTGAAACCCCATAAAAGGCCCCTTGTCCCTGCATTGCAAATCATGGTGTGCCACCAGTGCCCTCAGCAGAGATTTCTCCTGCCTGTCTCTTTTCCTCCCCTCTTTCTCCTTGCAAATTGAAATCTATCTCCTTTATAACGGACTCGGCCTTTATTAGCTGAAGATCATGCTTCTTTATTAACTTTTCAGCAAGGCTACATCAGCTGAGTGAAACACCATTCAGCAGGGCATATGGTATCATAAAAGTCACTGCTGGTGTCACACAGCTGTGTACAATTTTGTTTGGTTTGAGGCTTTTTGCTTTTCAGTAAAGAGATGGAAAATGTTATTTTCTTCTTTTCTGCTTTCTGGTGAGTGACTTATAAACAGTCTGTGTGAAATTGGCTTTGGAAAATATAATCAGAAAAATATATAGGCTGTTGCATTGTTTTTATGAATTCCAGGTCATGGTACAGGGTAGATTCTGTGGTAAAGTTTCATTAAAAGTAAAGAAGGAATGCTAAAAGCTCTGCTGCTGATCCAGGGAAAGTAAAACTTCGTCGGGACAAGTAACACTAGTCCATCTTGTACTTTAATCCCTGCTGCTTATCTAAAGCACATTTCTTACATTCAATAGATTTCTACTTCTGGCAGTTTATAACTCCATGAGTTTAAGAGCCTTTGACTAATTAAGAGCAGAGAGATTTTCACCATGCTGCCATAGCCCTACTGGAAGAATAATTTTCAAGTGTTTTGCTCTTTGTGGGCATATGAGGCCAAAATTACAAATAAGTGTCTGTGTAACTATACATATACATTTATATTTACATACATAATTATGCAGAAATATACATATATACACACATACATAAATATGCAAACATACATCTATATAGAGACACATATATGTGCTCAGATTATATCTATGTCCATATCCATATTTGCTAAAAAAATAAAAATAAAAGCCTTAGAAGTGAACAGCTTTGGCAGGCAGAATGTAGGTGCTGTTAGCAGTCTTCTAGGTGGGTCTTTGGTTGGGTTATAACTTATTTGCAACTTAATCATGGAAGAATTCCAAGAGGTCTGGTCCTACAGGTGAAGAAGCAAGTGTGATTGTGTGACTGCATGTGCACACATGCAGAAAGCACTGGGAGGGATGTCTGTGCTTAAGCTGAACAGACAAGTTTTATTACTTCTGTCCATTGATGCTGTTTTGAAATATGGGAGGCTGAGCCTATTAAGGTAGCTCAGAAATGTCTTTCCAAAGTGGAGTTTGGTCCAGGTCCAGAGAAAGACATACAGGAAAGGATCACAAGTGATGAAATGGCTGTGTCAAATTGCACTTGAACAATGAGAAGGTAGAATGCATATGAAAAACAGCTGAGTTAAAAGAATGTGTAAATGAAGAGACGGGCAGCTCAGTGGAAACTCGCAGCTGCATTAACCTTACTGGTGTTGGAAGCCTAACTCCACAATAAATCCTGTACCCCACAGCTCAAGATTTAGGAAAACATAAGAGTTCTTAACTTCATTCCTGTTTGACAGCCAGTGCCTCTCACATCACTCTGAACCTGACTGCCAGTTCTCAAAAGGCTTGGGCAGTACTGAGGCCCAATGTGTTTTTAATTCCATGTATAGATGTTCATGGTGCCATCAGGGAAGTGTCTGGTCTGAATCAGCAAATCTGTCCTGAGATGAGTGATGCAAAATGAAAGCATTCAGGAAAAGAATTATTTGTTGATGGAAGTTATCAAAACATTGCTCCTTTTAGTGAAGGTTGAAGAACATCTTTTTTGGGATAAGAGAATTTACAAATATGCCATTATGCTGTTGCTAAGATCACATGTGTAGCATCATGCACCAAGATCATGCTTTTAATGGCAGAAACCAGACTCCAAAGGAAGACTGCACCATTAAAGGAGATGCAGAAGCAGCAATGAATTTAGCCAGTTTCACCCAGAGAAATGCTTAATGGCAGGATGATCATCTTAAGGGTCATTTAATACCGGGAAAAGGAAATGATACATAACACAAGTGGTAACGCAAAGAACAGTGAATTCAATTTAATAAAGGGCAAATTCAGACTGGAAATGAGGCTAAACTTTTAGATGGTTAGGGGCAGGCAGAAAGGGAAATTGTTTGCTTAATGAGGTAGTTATGACAAACTAGGTAGAAATACTTTTTTTTCTGAAATCAGCAAGTGTGACATTTCCTGCCTACAGTGGGTTCAACAGCAGAGTCCAGTGGTGTTTTGTCAGCCTTGTCCATCATGACCATTAATTGCATTAATAATCCGTGTTTGAATAAAGGCACTACAGTAGCATCGTAGAATCCTTCTTGTTTCTCTAACACTGAAGAAAGAAATTTGATATTTTGTATTTTCATAATACGAAACAAAAACTTAAGTGTGCTGTGGTTGTACAGGTGATGGAGATTTACAGCCTCATGGCTTTTGTGCCTGGTCAGAACTGTGTTATAGAAAGGCTGGGGGGGGGACTCTCCTTCAGGCTGTGGGGGGCTTGGGTGCTTCACCCTTCACTGTTTTGAGAACACCTCAGAGGCACCTGCTGGGAATCCTACTCTTGTATTCTGCTCCTACTGTTTCCTTGAAGCAGAGCTGACCTGAGAGCTGGCTGTTGTTACACAGTGGGTGATCTTAATTCCCGACCTGCAGGGTTTGCTGCTCCAAATGGGCTCTGGGGCTCCTGCCTGCTTACAGTACATTCCAGGAGCATGTCTGAAAACAGCCTTGTCTCTGTGTTGCCAGGAAGGCTTTTTGAAAAAGAGACTACAAATGCATACTGCCAGAACCTCGCATCTGAGTAAAAGTAAACCAAATGTATTTCCAGTGCAAATTTATTGGGGTTGCTGAACAGTGCAAGAACTGATACTGATATTTAAATCAGTGATTCTGATACAATAAAGACAAGTGATTAACAAAACTGTTTACCTCTTTGTAGCACAGACATACAGTTGATAGTTCTTGCTTTATTTTAAATATATTGATAGGCACAAAGTACCTAATTGATGAGGTCGCATAGGGATCCCAGCTAACACTTAATGATTGCCAACTGATGAGTTTCGCAATGAGTGAAAATGAAAGAATAACATTCAGTGCATGGAAGTGGCTCCTATTGTCCAAAACAGCTGAGGATTACTGTGTTTAAGAAACAGAATTCTTATAAGGATTTGAGCTGCTCAAAATTTAATGCAATTTTTCCAGAACCTTCTTAATCATCAGGTTTAAACTGTTATCTCATGTCATTTGGAAAATTAATGAAATAATCTGATAGGCAGAGCTTGCTAGGGATCTAACTGTACACTGGAAAAGAAGTCTTTAGGCAGTGGTCTCTGTCAACAGCAATGGAAGTGGAGAAGACAGTAAATTTTATTCTGTAAGTATCTGAAATGAAAATGGGAGGTGTCCTAAAGAGAAATAAGTAGTATTGTTTTTAACAAGGAAAATAGGTCAGCCTAAATACTAGCACTGGTTGTTGCATGCTTCTATGGATGTGTGTGTTAGAGAGCTTGCTGAAAGATTAATTTATTCCTTTAAAAACATTGCTTTATAGAGCTCTTCTTTGAGCTTTGAGATTTTCATTGGAGAAGTGGAAAATTTGCAGTTTCCAGCTACCAGAAAGTTTCAGATGAAAACCTCCTTGCCAATCAAGTTTCTTTCCCCAGTGCAAACACATAAACACTTGCAGGAAATCATCTGTACTGCTGTGGACATTATTTCCTCTGCAGTACAAATGAGTCCATGTTTGCAATCTGTCCCGTCTCTTGGTTCTGCAGCATCCCTTACTGGATGAATAAATCGCTTTAGCTGCAAACTCTCACTCCAGTTGTGAGAGCTCAAGTTTTTGCTTCTAGGTTTCTGTTGCAATCAAAATTTTGTATGTTGCTTGGAGGACTTGCCATCCCAGTTGCTCTCAGATCTTCTCTGCTCTTTGGTGAAAATTAGTAACAAAGTGTTTGTGATGTTCTGTGGAAGCAATGGCAGCAGTTGCACTGGCAGTAAATGTCAAAGAAAGAAGCTATAAGACTGAGGAAAGTAAATGTGAATTATCAGGAGTCAGCGGAGGAGGTTGTGGGGCAGTAACTCAATCTTTTTGGCTGGGGGTAGTCACAGATTTAATCTACCTCTCATATGAGGCATTGAAGCAGTTGAAAAATAACCTATGAAAGTTATACTGGTAGTGTTCCAGGAACACAGGAAAGATAATACTTCCATGGTGTTTTGTCAAAATACTTTTTGGACCTATAGAGCACATGACAAGTGTTTATCAACTACTGTGTATCAGGTACTGGACCCAGCTACGTAACTGAGTCAAGCTTTAGTCTTTTATCCTGGGACATTGAGTTGCTCCTAAGGGTGCAAATGCCAGGTGGTCTTCCCCTAGCAGGCCTCATCTTTATCCCAATGTAAAATGGGCAGTGCTTTGTCGGATGAGGGAAGTCTTTCCTGTGTTGTTAAACTAAGGACTTAAAATATCTTTCCTCCTTTAAGCAGGTGTCTATCGTATTTTCTTGGTTAGATACCATAGACTAGTCCTGTGTCTGCTTTGGGTCTGTAGCTGAACAGAGTAGTTCATCACCAGGGGGAAATAGGTGTTTCTTTATAACTGTTTATAACTCTTCATTTTATCTGGGCTTGTCAGTGTCTGGCAGATTCTCCATCCTTTGTGCCATTCCTCCTCAGCTCACTAACAGAGCCATCATTAGCTCTGCATATAGTGGCAGGCTTGGGGATTTCACTACTTTTTCCCTCACTCTTTCTTGGGTTTTCTTTGAAATTTGTTTTCTTTATAGGTGAAAAAGGATGGGTTCTGCTCTGAATCTGGTCTTTGCTCTGTTCTTAGCACTTGTAATTACTACAGGACTGCATTGACATCAAGTGGGGCTGCAACTGTGCTTAACATTTCTGTTTGGAAAACCATTTAGGATGCTGGCATGTGCATCTCATTTTGATACATTTACTTGTACTGTTTAGAGCAATCTAAGGAGATTTATAATTGCTTGCTTTGTAATACAGACACAAAGAATTAAGTAAAGGCTTTATAAGTAATCTCTTTTTCCTCTAGCCAAAGAAGCACTGTCATGTTTTCATATAGGAGCTTATTTAGGGTCAAAGTTTGACTACTCTCTGAATTTGATAGGCCTATATAAGTGCTGCATCTGAGTAGTTCACAGAGGGATTTGGCACTTTGATTTTTAAATGCAGTGCCAAAAGTGTGGAGAGAAAAATGTAGCTTGATTAGAATGGAGCCCATGCAATGACAGGAGGTACAATTTCAGCAAAAATTACTGTGAGAGGAGACGATGACTTAGGAAACCAATTGCAATTATAATAGTTGTAACTGAGTTGATACTAGAGATAGAAAACTGCTAGCTTTTGATATTTGCTAGCTAGGCAGAAACTGAGAAAATATGTGTTTTCTGAGAACAGAGATATGGAGGAAAGATGACTTATGTTTAAGGCTCTACACAGGGACTCAGAAAATTGACTTCAGTTCCTTTCCTGGCTGCCTCACAGGATGTCTCTGCAGTCTTGGGGACGATTACAAAGTTTTCACCATATGTTTATGCTGCATCTAGTGATCTGGAGCCCTCATTTTAGTTGGGTTTCATGAAACTCTAGCCTACCAAGTAATATTTACTCACTTGTGTATACCAGAAAGTAAAAATAAATGGTCTTTGGAAAAATTAAACTGAGTCATGTTTACACTGAATAGGGATTCTGTGTCCTGGTCAGTGATGGATGAAAAGTAGGCTCTTCAGAAATTATGATGTATCAGACTCAATGCTCAGACCCAGAATGGGATAATTTACATTGCTTCAAATATTCTTGTGAGTAGGGAAATGGGAAAAGGGGAGGTGGTGCTTACCATGAAGGTTATGAGCTGTTTTCCCAGGATCTTTGTCACATATCTCAGGAAAGAGGAAGGACATGAAGTAGAGACATCCTTCCTCAAAGAGGACTTTATGACACCATTATTTGTATCAGCCAAATGCAGACGCACTTCTTTTTTAACAAAGGAAAAATGTGTCTCTTTTTTTTTTAATAGATAAATCATCCACAAACAAGCTTATGTGAAAATTAGAAGGAAGAAATCCAAAGAGGCATGCCAGAGAAGGGAGTTTGCAGAGTCCAAGGGATTCAAAGAAGACTGCAGTGGGACTGTCTCTGAGAGGGAGTGTTTACATCACCCATTCTGACGGGTTTACCTTCTGGGACTCTGACCTTGGACTGCTGCCAGGACGTTTCTCTTGGACTTGTCCTCTGGGCTGGTGAGTTAGTGATGGAATGACACACATCTCTGTTGGGCTGAAACATGATATTTTCAGATGGCTTAGTGTGAGGGGTTTTGGTCTCTGATCATTCTGTCTCCTGCTCCAGTGATGAGAGGATATGTCAAGTAGTTAAAGCACAAATCTGAGAGCTGGAAGACTTGGCCACTGTTCCTGAGGCTGCCACAGCCTATTTGTGATTCTGGAAAAGGCAAAGAATGACAGACATTAGATGCAGCATTTTCCAGTGGCTCAATGACTTAACTCTGCTGTCATGAGACTCAGTGGGACTTTCTGTCTTGACTTTGGTGGGAACCTTATATTTCAGATGCAGTGTAGGGAATTGATGCCACTTTTTAGCTGCTGTATAATGGACAGAGAAATCACAGTTAACTAAAAAGGAGGGCCACTGCTGCAGGCCCTGGTTATATACTACTTCAAATCCAAAATAATGTTGGTGTGTTTTGCCAGAGTTCATTGTTAGACAAGAACCTACTACTTCTCAGTTACTCAGGACAGATAGATGTGATGTAGTATAAGCAGGGGAATGCTGAGTGGAAATTGATTAGTTTGGTCCTAGAATATATCCCACAAAAACTCAACAGATTTTCCACAGGAGCACTACAAGAAGGTACTATTTATAGTTTGTGCTCATTTTGTGCTGTCTGAAACTAGGAAGAGTTTCCACTTTGGAAAGGTTGCAGTTTCAGTTTGGAAAATAGAAAGGCATTTTTAAACTCCTTATTGAAAAGAATGTTTTTGTTTTAACAGAAATATAAAATGTTTCTCTCTGATTTTGTAGGATGAGGTACTCAACACAGAGTTTTCCAGAACAACTGATCTGGTCCGATCGTGTTGATTCATTTCCCCTTGGTTTGTCTGGCAAAGACATATGGCCAGAAAATGTTTTTCCAGGGGAAGTTTCAGTTTCAGTCCTGCAGACAGCTCCCAGGCTGGGAGTGCTCTGCAAGAGAGGAGATGTGAAGGAGGTTGCAGGAATCAATCAATCAAATGGTGCCATTAGCAGACAACAGTCTGCAGAGACGTGCTCAGAAAGCCCCAGAAATCCCAGATACACTGCTCTTTTGCAGGTTGCTATACTGAGCATACACTTTGTCGTCTCACAAGGGAGAATGGGATCATATGGCCTAGTTCTGCTGCTGGACAAAAATACACATCCAGAGGAACCGAGTGCCACAGTGCCTAGAAAAAAAAGGGATAGTGATGGGCTCCTTATGCTCCAGAGGCTTGCTCAAGCAAGTCTCTCCTGTTCTGTGGGCAGTCTAGGGAAAGAAGAATGTTATTTTATTGAGAACTGTTTGACTGCATATCAGCAATTCTAAAAGCCCTGTGAGTTTGATCTTAAAATTTGCTTGGACTTCCAGTACTTTGGTTTGTGGCATGGCTGCGCAAGCTGGGAGTGGCTGGCCTGTAAAAGCACTGGCCCTATTGGCTGTTTGCCCATGTCCTGTAGCAGGAGCTGGTGGGAAGCCCAGCAGCCAACAGGACCAGCAATACAGGCTTGGTCCCCTCACAGCTCTTCTTTGAAAGACCTGGCAAAACCAAAAGACTGGATGTGTCAATGTCAACAGACGAAGTTTTAATCAGGAAAGAGTCATGTTGGAGATTTCTTGGGCACAGCTGCTATCATTGTCCTGGGTCTGGATAAGAAACAATGCAAAAGATGAACTTGGCTCAGTGGCTTTTACTTCTTTGATCTTCCTTGCCCAGAGTGGTACATTCTGCACCAGAATGGTGCAGCTGTACCCTTTGGAGGAAGAATAGGAATTTTGTTTAACTAAAGATGTTTGCACTTATTTCCTGTCTCTCCTTGAATTCTATTCATATTCCTATGATGGATTTAGTGCTAATGAGAACAATAATTATATGTTAAAAAGATCTCTGTCCCTTAAAACATCTCTTGGAATACCCGAAGCTTGGGGGGGGGAGGGGGAAGTAATGAACAACAGCTCCCTCTGAATTTTTGACTCATCTAATCACCTAACTTTATCAGTGTTAAAGAAAAGTGTGCATCTTGATGTGACCAGCCAGGACATTCTGTCTGGCTCCATGACTTTTACCCTGCCTTGCCTGTGTATCCAGTGTGCTCTGGTGTGGGATTATGCTCTGTCCTCAGGTGCCTGCCATTCGTAATGCTGTGTAATCAGACTGAATTCAGGACAAATGTTGGCTATGACAGAAAACTATTTTCAAGCAGCTGTAGGACTAGTTTAGGCCTTTTAGGATCAAACTCTCATCTCCAGTTTTAAATCCACTGAAGGAAAGAGTTTCTCTTTCACACCTCTTGAAAGTAGAATCGAGAGCTAGGTATTGTTTTGGAGCACTACCCCGGGCCTGCCTCTGTGACCTTCCATGCATGTGTACATGCTTTTGGTGACAGTCTTAAGTTAATAATCATGGCTGTGTGTGGAAAAGTTAGGAATGAAAATAATGCCTAACTTCAGGGTGTTCTTGCAAGCAATGAGGAATAGTGTCTGGGAGGCAATGGCTTGTAAGTTGGGGTTTCCCCCTTCCCCCAGCTGTGCACTGCTTTGCTGTAAAATCCTTTGCAAATCATTCACCTTCTCTGGAGGTTCAGTCCAGCTTTTGTACAGCAGGAACAATGATTCCTTTCAGCTCTGCATCCACAGTGGTGATTGCACAGGGCTAACGAGCAGTAATGCAGCCTTCAGGGAGCTGCAGTGCTGAAGCCACTCTAGCGAGTGTTTTGTGCTGGGAGAAGAATAGATCCCTAAAATATTTAATCAACAATCACTGGGTATATATATCCCCACTTCTGGATTAAATACTCTTAGTGATTTAGGGCTCTATTATGTCTTTACCTCTTTTGTTTATCTCATGTTCTCATCAATCGGAACTTCACTTTAGACCATGATAAAGCACTTTAACCATGCCTTTACTGGCTATAGTTGTTAGGAAATCTGCATATTTTTAACCTTTTAAAAATAGTAATTCCATTCTCACTTTTGAGCTATCTTGACTATTTTTTAAGGGGAAACAATAATGAATTTTCATATGGGTTTTACCTTGTAAAAAGATTATCTCCATTTGCTCTTTTTAGAAACTTTTCAGAAGGGAAGGCACTGTCCCAATGCACAGAAGCAATTTTTCTTTTCAATGGATCCTGTGACTCAAATCTAAACCTTTGCTCTCAGAGGAACACTTTTCAAATGTTTACTTAATGCTTGATTCCTGATAGGCAGTCTGGAGAAAAAAACAGATGAGGTGTTACTCCTGAAAGTTATACTGCTTTATATTGTTTGAAAGGCAGAGATTGAACTGATTTCTCTAGCAGCTTGCCTTTTCTCAGCTGAGGGAAAAAGTTCCTTGGTAGCTCAAGCTTTTATCAACAGTCCAATAAAAATGTTTTATATATATACATAAAAAAATCATACAACATATAAAGCCTTTTATCTTGATGGCTCCAAAGTAGTTGACAAATTTGTCAAGTAATTTGTCAGCTACTTTCCTCAAAAGTTATCTCTTACTCCAGAAAGTTATCATGGAGGTATTTCTATTGTAGGTGAAATTATTCTTTCTAATAGCTTTGAAATAACAATCAGATTTGTAATGCATACATTACAAAATTTTAATCTACGAATTTTAGAAATGTTTCCCTAGTCCTTTTTTCTAGCTGAAACAGGTTGTTGTGGATGGGCAAAAACTGCATGAACTGATGGGGATGCCTGCTCCTCTGTGGTACCTCTGGACCCATCCCAGGCTTGGAGAGGAGCTTCTGGGCAAGAAGTGATTTGTCTTCAAGGGCCTTGTGAAGCTCCTCACAGCAATTTTCCCTTTACCTCACTAGTGACACCGTGACCTTCCATGGCCCCTATTCCATATAAACCTTCTATATCAGCAGCGTTTCCCTCTCCTGGAAGGGCTCTGGATACATATCCCACGTGCTGCATACACACTCTGCATCTGTGCGGCTTCATCAGAGGATCCCTTGGCTCCTGGACCTTTCCCCTCTGCAAGTTGTTGGCTACCTGATGAGCAAACTGGTTGCAAGGTGACCGAGGGTTTTGTGAGGAGGTGAGGGTTTTGTGAAGGGATGCATAGCAGGAGTGTGTTCATGGAGTCAAGTGCTATTTATTGGCTCCGGTGGATTTCGCTGCGCCCTTGGCGCATTTGTGCTTCCTGTACGAAACTTGGCTGAAGGAGCCAGAACTGCAAGACATCATCCCAAATTCCAGCTGGGATGCGTAACTTGGCTACATGACACTCTCCCCTCCTTGCCCCCCTTAACTACTTCCCATGTTAAATAGTTTCTCAGGGCTCAAAGGGGAAAGAGGAAATAATCTCCAGGCCAATGATACTCATAAGCAGAAAAATTGCATAAATAAAGTAGCAATGATTAATAGGAAGAAATTGTCACTTGTCTCACTTGCCTGGAAGTTGTAGCTTGCTGAAATGACAGTCTTGGTGTCGGGGGGTTGGGATGCAGACAGTGAATGATGGGGGTAGGGATTTATTTTATATATATTTTCAAATTGGAAAGAAAAAAGTGTGATTTACTTTCCTTTGCTGCATCGTGCTTCAAATTCTCAGTTTTACATTAATAGCTGTGGGAACAGCAGTTCTTACTGCCATATACTTTAGCTATTGACACTGTGTCTGGTTTGACAGTACATCTCTCAATTTATTTTTTTTATTCCCTTGTGATCATAAAATATGTATCAGCCTTCCTTTCTAATCTCCTTTGGCATGTCCAGCTAGCTATTTTGTATCTTTCCTCTGTTTGAATTTGATTTTTCTAACATATATTTAATCAGAAAAAAGAATCCCTCTATTAAAACTCCCTTTTTAAAAAAATTTGAAACCTGATTGAATTCATATTTAATGGAATGATTTCTCCAGTAGCCCCTAACAGCTTTCTACCCAAAATGTTTGCTTCACTGATATTTTAATTGCTGTAATCATCAGCATTCTGAGTACGAGGTCTTTCCTCTAGCTCAGTAAATCCATACTGGCTGAGTAAAGCATGTCTGTGATTTATGTGCAGATAAACAGCTTTGGATCCTATCCAATCACTTCATCAGTTTTAATTCGGCTGCCTAATCAGTAGCAAACAGAAGGAGTGTTTTTTGCTGGTCTGGTTGTTGGGGTTTTTTTTGCTTTATTTTGTTTTTAACAGGGTTGGGGTGTTAATACAGGGTTTGGCATGTTCTCCAGAATGGCACAAATAGCTCCCCATTTCTCATCATCTTTGAGTCAAAATCAGCTGTAACTTTCTGAAAGAGTTTATAAGAAGGGGATGAGATGCCAAGCTGTGCCTTTGGGCTTTCATTGGTATCTAAGGAACCAGGCAGATATGCAGTCTGAACAGTGAGTCTGCTCTTATCTCATGGTTTATAAAGGACATCCTTCAGATGCCTGAGAAAAGTAGAAGAGCTCATACAGAAGCAGATTTTGTTTACTCTGTGTTTAGGGGTTGATGCCTTCAAAACCATTTCCACAGCAATTATTATACTGCAGTTGCTGTTTCTTACTATAGGCAAAGTGGCTTAGAAGAGTCCTGGGAGATGCAGGAGGCACTGTGGGGTGCAGCTGTGCAGGAGTGGGACAGGAGAGCCCATTCCCCCCTTGCACCCTCAGCCTTTGGCTCGCTGTACAAGCCAGGGGGCTCCAGATGATTCCAGACCGTGGCTCTCCGAGATTAAGGCTCGTGACCACAGTTCCTGACCTCATTTTTGTCTACAATAACCTCAGCAAATGCCTGTTAAGGTTAAAACACTGCACCATTTACATTATCATCTATTAGTGCCATGTGTCAAGAGATGAAGCATTCTCTGATTTATAAGCAGTTTCTGAAGGATTACAGAGAGCAACCCCATTTTGGCCATCAGATCTAGGGCAAGCAATACCCTCTGTAATAACAGAGTTTACCTAAAGAGCTTAGAATGGTTTGATTAGTAAACCATGGCTGTGTGTCTATGAACCTTGTCAGCTCTCCTGGCTGCCTTCATTTCAGTGTGTAACTATGCCTGGCCACTCCATTTACACTGGGAAACTGCAAGAGGTGTTAGTAGCTCTTCCTCTGTATCTGCCTTTTTTCCTGTTTCACAGCAGTACTTGCTATGCAAGCAAGGAGCTGGCTTGGGAAAGCTGTGCTAGGCTGTGTGGGTACCACTGGAGTGTTTGTGGGGCAGATTGACTGGGAAGAGAACACTGGCATTGCTGCTGTATCTTCTTGGGGGGTTCACATCATAACCCAGTTGACACATGTCACCTTTTTTCCATGTCAGGTTAAACCCTCCCAGCTCTGTGAAATTTCACTCTTACCAACAATCTCAGCCAGAGCTGGTCCATTCAAACTTTTTGGCTCTGCCTTAGTTCCTTGCACACACCCATAGCTGTAGGGGCTTTAAATAGACTTTTGAATCACTGTGAAAATTCGGAGAATTAGGCTGGGCTGGAGGGAAGGGCAGAGCACTGTGTATGTGGCATTTTGAAGTCAGTTCTCTGTGCAAATGTGGCTGTCCCAAGGGACCTTGGGTGAGGTGTGTAATCCATCTGCTGTGTTGGATTTTTTATAGCTTGCAAAAGGGCAATAAAACCTTGTTGCCGTTGCCTTTGGCGATGAAGAGAGAATAAAACCCATTAATAAAGAGAAGACATTTAGACCCAGTGGTGGTTCTGGTACATCTCCACCTTACTGGGCTTCTTATCTGCAGTGCTAGAAGAGTTTTCAAAAATGATTTGGCAATGTGGGTGGAGGGGGAAGTTTGGCCATTATACTGTTATTTATATTATGTTGCTTCTTTTTAATTGATGACAGCCCTGTGGAGGAACTACAAGGTTTGGGATTGTCCTGATTTTGACTGAGCACAATCTATGGGATTGGTTCTCTTAAACTTAAGAGGAGCTCTGAGCATTCCTGTTAAAATTGATGGGAAATGAACTTCAAGAGTCCTGAAAGATGAAGACTGTCCCATCTGTCTATCTGCTGCTTTAATGGAGAGATGAGAAAGGTTTCATACTGTAACCCGGCAGGGAATTCAAATGTCTGAGAAGAAATTTTAGGAGAAGGCTCAGTGTCTTGCAGATCAAAGGCTTCATTTAGGGAATCTTCTATTCTCTAGCCAAAAGGGAGCTCTTATGTTTAGAGAGGCAGTGTTCAGACCAGAATTCTTCTGCTGATGAAACCTAGAGTTTGTGCTGTCCAGTGGCTTACTTTATAGAAAGATTACCTGCCAGTCCTGGAGGTTTGAGCTGACAGATGGATCTTGTTTTCTCACAAGCTGGTGTGCTGGGCTCCCATGTGCCTCCTGGGATATCACTGAAGGAGCATTTCCACTGTCACCATTTTAAAGAAGCAGAAGTTATCTGACAGTGAAGACCGAGTCCTTTTGATGGGTGCTCTGTCACCCCTAGGTTCCTTTGGGTGTCCCACCCTCAGGATTCAGCCCTGGCAGAGCAGCTGCAGAAATGTTCATATCTTCATCCCTTTCCTATGATTTCTTCCACGAGGAAAAGAGTGATAGGAGAAGGAAGGAAATGTGAAGAGTCTGTATGCGTGTTAGTCGTAATATGTTGAAAGAGGGGACTGTGAGAGCCTTTTCTGGGTTATGGAAATGTGATGAATGAGGTTTCTTGAAGGAAACAATTGCTTCAGTCCTCTCAGTGAACTGCGTGACTGGTTCCTCTGTTTTTGCAGTTTGGTTTTTTTCAGATGGTGCTACATTTATCGTGACTTTCCTTTATAACATTTTTTCCTATTTTCCCTTTTTACCCTCTCTTTCCCTTTTTCCTTTTCACTTTTCCTGATTCATACTATATAGAAGCCATTGTTCAAAAAATAATTACCAGGGTGGTAAGAAGTCTGCCTATGGCTAAAGCCTGATGGGCTGTCCCTGCATGCAGCACCTTAACCTAGAGAAGCCCTCTGGCGTTATATAGAATTTTGTCAGATCAGATACTAGTTCCCTGGGAAAAAGCATTTTGTCTTTTTAGTATCTCTATTCCTTGTCTATGATGTAGCGTTAGCAGCATGTGCTTCTTCTCAGGAGCACAGTGAGGAAAAACCCATCTGGTTTGTGAATGCTCAGACATTGCTCTAATGGAAGCCATGTAAATAACTGGATAAATTATTTCACTGAGTTTGTCTGTTGAGCATAATAGGTAGCAGGGTCAGAATCTCTTCACAGTGATTCATTTCTTACTGGCTGAGTGGGATTTGTGCTCACAAGCCATTGTACAGAAGTGTCCTCCAATTTTTGCTGTCTCTGTCTTTTCCCTGCCTACACTTTCAGCTCTTTGATCTCTTGCTGCTGAGCTCCAGGGAGCAGAGACTACCACGGCCAAGGTCTGCACCGTGCTCAATGCAGAGAGTTCAGGCACGGGGTAGGCTTTGTGGTGCTGCCATAACTAAAGGATAAATCAGTACAAACTAATCTAGAATTTTTTAGAATTTGTCATAATTTTTGCCTTTTTACTTTCAGGAGACTGTTGTGGGGTTTGGATACAACGTAAGGGTGAAAACAGTGAGAATAGCGTTTCACACGTGGGTTTCTTGAGCAAATTTTTTCATTCTTAGCTTTGCTTTTGGTGTTTCAAAGAGGGGGTTTATGGATCACTGCCAGTGTGCAGGCTCTCTGCCCTGCCATGCCTGCTGTGAGACTGGAGGAAAATTGTGTAGGCTGCACTCACACATCACCTGGCTGCAGCTCCTGCATTTACTTGAACAGTTCAAATAATTCTTGACTAACCTGAGTGCATCTGTAGTTCAACTGGCATAATGGAAGCTGCAATTCCAGCAGGAATTCCAGCAGGAGTGAATGATGAGGCAGGGTGATGGATGGTGGGGACAGGAACAGGAGTGTTCCCAAAAAGAGCATTGCAGTGAGGAGTAAGATATGTGTTCACAGCCTACATTTCTCACTGGTGCAAATCTCTCACTTGGAAACTGGGACAAGAGTGATTCCTTGTCTCTTCTGTGAGGATGAAGCATTTAGGATTATGAAAGGTTGAGAGAGGGATGCAAAATTTCTCAGTCAGATTGATTGTGTTAAAATATTTTTTGTTTCCACAAACATTTTCTGCTACCCAATCTTTGGGCTAGGATTTTTTGCAGAAAGCAAATAATTGCAGCTGAAGCTAGTTTAAAGCAACCTTCAGGTAAGCATTAAGGAAAATTTTTACATTGCTTTGTGGTTAAACTTAAATAATATTTTCATTACATTTGATTTCCAAATAATGTCAAAAGTCTCCCGTATCTGGTAGAAGATGTAGTTGGAAATACCCACTGAAGACTCATTTTCTGGTGTTTCCACAGGTCACTTAAGATTTTCCCTGGAGCGTGACTTCGAATATGACACTTCAGTAATGCAGAAGCTGTAAGTAAATAATATCATGTTTGCAGCCCTTGTTTAAGAGCTATGTTTGCACTCTGTCCAGAGCTTTGCTAGAACTCATCTTTGCTAGACTCTGTCTACCTCGCAACAAGCTTGAAGGGAGGTCACTGAGAGAAGATGTGGTTTCAAAGTCAATCCTATCATTTTAGATACTTTGCTTTATCAGCTTCTTGTTTAATCTAAGAACTCCAATAATGGTTGCCTAATCTGTAGGAAGAAAGCCCAAGACATCTGTCAGTACTGCAGGAAATGTCACAAGCAGACAAAATTACAAGTATCTCATTAGCATCTATGAGCAGTGAATAAAATGCAATGGTACATTACCAAAAGCTGGCATGCCCTTGGTTCCCAGGCACAGAACAAAGGCCAAGAACCTTCCTTTGCTTGTGATACTAATTAAAAAGGCCTACCAGAAGCTGAACAAACGAGCCCTAGAGGCTGCTGACCTGGTCATGTATTTGTTGGCCTTTGGTAACTTGATGTCAGAGTTCAGTATCTCAGGAGTCTTATCACAGAGATATCTCAAAGAGATATAAGCAATCACAGAGGTTGCTTTTGGGCAATTCCTGGTTGTGAATGCATGAAAAGGATATAATTTCCTTCTCCTTCTCAACTTTTTCCATATTTTTCAAAGGTGAATTAGTAAGGTGCTAATTTTGGCGTCTCTTTTCTGAATTCTGCACTGTTTTTCCTAATCAATTCTCTCAGATCTGCTCAATCTCCATTTAATTCTGTCAGCTACTCAACATCCAAACCTTTTGTAATAAAGAGAGTGCTAATTTTTCCATTTATTTCAATTGTCTTTCGTCAGGTGTTATCATATAACTCAATCATCCAGCATTGGAATTTGTAATTTAATCAATAAAGGAGGCCATTTTTCTCAAGAAGATCAGGGAAGAAAGATCTTGAGGAAAATGCACAGTGAAGGGAAGGTGAAGAACTAAAAAAGGTGATAGGAGCTGTGGTTGCATTTAATAGCTGCACACCTTGGTGGCTATGCTTGCCTGGCAAGTAGCAAGCAAAAGGGGCATCACTACTTTACAATTAATGGATATAGTGATTTTGTGCATTCATCTTGCAAAATCTAGAGGGACAATCATGGATAATACTTAAGTACTTAATGACAAGCACCTTGCACCATCTCCAGGTGTTGGCAGTACTGTTTACATGGGCAGTTTGATATCAAGAGAGACACCAAGAAAGAAACTTTGCTGTGTGAGCTCCTCCAGCCTTTCTGCTCATATGGCTTTTTATTGTGTTGCTGTTCCTTTAGATGAGGGCAGAGGAGGGATGATCTGCAGCCTCCCCTGATGTGATGACGGAGGGGCCCGAGGCTTCGCAGCACAGGGATGTCCCTACCCACAGTAAAAGGTGGCTGTGCCCTGTGAACCTGCTCTGTCCCTGCCTCTGGCTTTGCTTGCAAGGCTTCTGCTGCCCCAGAGGTGGGGGTGGTACTGAGCTCTGCTGGCAGGATGAGGGTATGGCTGTTCATTGCTAGCAGTGAGAGCTGTTCTGGTTTCCTGCCCGTTCTGCAGGAGGTGTGAATTTGCCCCAGGAGTGAGGTTTGATTTGCATTCAGCCCCTGGAAGACAACATGCCTTTTGCACACTGCCAAGCAGCTTTGAGCAAGGCCTGGTTGGGAGATTGAATGCCCTGCTGGAGAAGCACTTCTGCTGGGCCACAGCTGGGAGTCTTTCCTTGGCCCCTTAACTTCACAGCAAGATTGCCTGGGCAGGTCCTAAATATCAGGCTGCTGTAGAGTCAGCCATGGTTTTGCTGATAAATTGCTTATAAGTATTATGGTCTCAACTTGGCAAAGTCTGCAAAACACAAGATGAAAGATATCAAAACTCTGAATTTAGAAAATATTAATATTTAAAATGACAGTAAATCATTTGGTGTTTAAGGCACGTCACTGCTCCTTTGCTTATGTCTCTCCCAAGGTCTGGTTGGTAGTGCTATAGACACATTTTTTGCAAATTCAACATTGAACCAGCTATTGAAACACCCATCTTGTGGGATTTTTAGAACATGTCTTTTAGTTGAAACAGGCATGTTAGTTAAAAAGACTTAATAATACAACATTTTTGGGAACTTTCAAAATGTGGTGTGTGGCATTTGAAGATTTTAGTACTCCCCTTGAGTGCCACTCCAGATCGAATAAACAGGTATTTAGAGAGTCTTCAGGTGCTTATTTTCAACCTGCATTGACAAACTTTTCCTGTGGTAAGCACAGGAGAATCAAGTGTAGAGCTCTACAATAAATAATCTTACTTCCCCCCCACCTTCCGTCCCCAACAACACCCTAGGCACTCTACAGTGAAGCTGTCTCTTAATGGGGACAGGGTCTTACCTCAGGGTTTATTAAGTAATGAACATGATGGATTGAAAAATGCCTGGACAAGGATTGCAATGGAAGGGGCTGCCCACGGAGATGGTGGAGTCACCATCTGTGAAGGTCTTCAAGAAATGACTGGATGTGGCCCTCAGAGCCAAAGTCTGGTTGACAAGTTGGAGGTCAGTCAAAGGTTGGACTCAATGATCTCAGAAGTCTTTTTCAGCCTAAATGATTCTGTGATTCTGTGTGAGTCTGTGAAATGAAATGGAGATGAAATTGCAATGGCTTGGTCCTATATTCTCAGCCACTCTTGAATTCAGGTCCTGCTCCTGTTTTGCACAGTTGTATCAGAAGGTTTTGGACAAGGAACGCGTGGAGTGTGCCAATCAGGCAGCTACAGAATCTACAGAACTGCAACTGGATGACAAATCACTCCCTCTGTCCATGGAAAATATCATAGAAGCCTTTTCTTATATGAGAATATTGTAAATATTGTTCATCTTTTTTTCATAAACCTATGTTTGAGTCTATTCTCCAATCTTTCAGCAGTGCCAAAGGATTACCAAACATGCACCATGTGATTGTTTATGATCCCTGGTCCCTTCTTGTGCACTCCAAATAATGTCATCAAAGCCAGTGCTGTTCTGCCTGTTGTGTTTGGCCAAACATGAGAGCAGAGTTTCTCCCACGGAGTAGCTTAATGTGCTGTATTTTAAGATTGCCTTTTGGAGCAATGACTCTTTGACTGGCCAAAGCAATCAGTGCTTTGCCCAGCCAGGCAGCTTAGGGAACCCAGCTCTAAGAAGCTTTCTGATGAGAACTGTGGCTGAAGACATTTCTTGGGTTTGATTTAGCACTCAAGAGCTCAGAGCTTTGTGGAACTGGAGCATCTTCAGAAGTAAGCAATGGCACATGCAGATTACTGCTGTGTCCTTCCCACAGTGATGACTTCCTCCTTTCACCTAAAAAAGAGAAAATTATGAACTATACTTTAGTCCTGCTTTATAGTGGTATTTTGCACAAAATCATGCCAGTGTAAAGTATGTCCAAAAATATTTACACGAGTATTCATTAATTTTTCTCCACTTGATTTTGAGCTGCTAAAACATTTTGAAACCCTTGGGGGTTTTTTGGGTTTGGTTTTTGTTTTTTTTTTTGTCCTGCTCCCAGGATCAAATCACCCATTTTAGTGATTCAATGCCAATCAGGAATTTGGGGTAAAGAAAAGAAACACTGCAACCACTTTTAGCTCATTTCCTAAAGGATGTTGGGGTTTGCTCCTACTGATTTTGAATTCAACAGGCTGCAGAAGGACTGGGTGTCATTTTGCTATTAGAGATTTTTGTTTTCCTGATCATTGTGAAGTAGCATCATTAACACAGGCAAATTACCATGCTTCACTGTGCTGTGTCCATGGTACATTAGGGGCCCTTTTCCACTGGTAAAGCTGAGTCTATTCTTCTGTAAAATCAGGGGCCCATTGGCAGTTCTTTGGCAAGTGAGACAGAGGGACTATTTAATGGGAAGAAGAGTGGTTTAATAAAGGGGAAGAAGTCGAACATGACAAGTGCAAGGAAAGATAGCAGAATGTTGGTTTATGAATCACTGCATAATTGGGCCAAAATATTCATTCATTTTCACAGGGCTGGGGAGAAAGAGGACGGCAGTTTTGGGGTAAATGAGTTACGTGATTTTTCCAAAGTGCATTTTGGAGAAGTCAAGCACTCTATCCATTTCTCTTCCCAGTATGAGTGCTGGGATTTCAGGCTAATGGAAAATGGTTTGTGTTGCAGAATTTTCTTTTTTTGAAATGGTGTATTGGCTTTTGGTGAAGCAATTGGACTTATGCTTGAATATGTCTGGATTTTACAAATACATTTTTAGTTTAATAAGATGAAACCAATTAACCAGAAAAGTCATTGCCAATGGATTTTACAGGTACATAAAAATATATTGCTTTTTCTTGAAACATTTCATCACCCTTTTGAATGTTCCTTTTTCTTTCCTTTGCCACCACTGACAAAGCACTGTGATAATTTGTTCCCTCATGCCTTTTCCTGAAAACATTGATCTCTAGCCCTGACTGTGTATGTGTGTGTGGGGGCGATATTAGGCATGTACATATGCATCTATTTATTTCTGACTCAGTGTTTATTTCTTTCTCTGATGTTGTTCAGTGTGTTTAACTTGTGGCCTGAGGAAAAACAGAGCACACAAACTATAAAAAAGTGGTTCTGAAAAGGTTGCTTAAAATGGCACAGGACCCAAGGGCTAATGAGCAATCCCTCAAAGCCAGGTATTGATGCAACTGCTGAAATGTCTGGCACAGCAGAGACACTGAAGAAAGCAGTATCCCCCCTCTGGATCTCTGGGAGTGGACATGTCTCCTGGAAACTCTTCTGAGGTCCCTCATTATGTCAGCTGTGCCTTGCAAGTGAGGGTGGGGACAGAGACACACTATCCTGCAGTGGCACAGAGGTCTCTGGAGATGAGTTCTGGTCTCTGCCTGCCTGTCTCTGAACAGGAATGCTCATTTAATCACCTATAGCAATATTTTACTTGGAGGAAATGTTAACACGAGTCCTCGCCAGCCTCCTTTACCCCTAAATTTCCATCAACTCTGCCTGCAAAGAGGGCTGGGTAACACACAAGACATGGGCGCATACTGAGGAATCGCAGGATTTCTATTTCCATTACCTCAGCCTTCCCCATTCCCTTGTAGCCTTGCCTTCTGCTTAAAATGCAAAGGGTATTAATTTCTATGAGCTTGTGGGGCGGTAACCCAGGCAGGCACTGCCTTGGGATGACATGGTTTCCCCTGCTCTGATCAACTCTGTAAACTGAAGCATAAAGAGCCTGCTTTGATCCTCAACAACTTTGCTAGTTTGCTTTAGTTACCAGTTGATACAGAGATGACTTAAACATGGTACTTTGGGGTAAAATATAGAATGTTTGTCCAAGTACATGGCAATGACACTCAAAATTAGCTGTTGCAAAGAGGTCTCTGTTCACATCAACTTTGCCCAATTTGTCAAGAAAACATCTGTATCATCTAAAGAAAAACAAACACTAAATTTGCGTAACAGGAAAGGCTTTAATTCTTTTCTTCTGCAAACTGTGGGAGTGCCCTGCAGGACAGTGCCCTTTTTGCATCACTGCTTTCATTTAGTAGTGGTTCTCACATTTTAAAAGTAAGTTTAGATATTTTACCAGCAGCCTGACATCATTACTAAGGCTCTGCGCGTTTACCATAGAACTGATGATCTAGTTGAAGGAAATTATTACATGCGAACTTTAAAGGAGATACCCTTTCAATGGGGTGTGAACTTCAACACAAACCTAACAGTTGCTTAAAGTCCTTCTGGATTTGTGAAACTGTCCCACGAGCCACACCAAGTTGTGAATGATGCTGCGCTTCAAACAGCCAGGACAGCCCAACACCTCCTTCTAGTAGCTGTGGTGTGAGCAGCATGTGCTGGTTTACATCCAAGCTCATCCCCTGTTTATTTAATTCCCACTTTTTTTTTTTGACTGTGTTAAATTCCTGGCCTGTCCTTCATATTAAAATGACCTTGTTCCTCCAGGGAAACCTCCCCCGCTTCAAACAAATGGTACCAACACCAAATAGCTGCTTTGTGATATCCAGTTTTGTCCTGCATTTGTTTTAAAGCTTCCCAGGAACCCTTGGCTACTTCACACACACTGTTAACTTGAGGGTAATAATTTTGTCTGGGTTTTGTCACAGAAATTCAATTAAGGAGGATTATGAACACAGTTGTAGGCCTGTTTCATTTACAGTTGCAAATGAAACCCAGGCCACACACTGATTGTTTATATAGGAAAGGAGATGCTGTGTAGTTTTGAGTGACTGAATCACCTGCATGTTCCTTTGTGTAGGTTCACTTATTGCAGAGGGAGGGGAGTGAGACTTGCAAAAATTAATAAAAAAGTGATATAGAGGCAGGAAAGAAATCACCAAGGGAAAAACTACCCCCACTGCTTTTCCCAAGGAGGCACACATCCCTTCTACACATAATAAACTCCACAGGGAATTTCTTCCTCCTTAGAAAACATATCCCAAAAGGCAGGAGTGAGTAGTGATTTATTTATTTATTTTTAGTAAACAAAGAGCAATATTCTGTTTTCATGGCCTTGATTTGGCTCCAAGTCCCTGAGCAACTGGGGACAAGGCATAAGGTTTCACTTTTTTTTCCAGTTCTTATTTCTGGGCCATAGAAGCCAACATTTTATTCCATTTTTCTCTTTTCAAGTTGTTCTGCAAGCAGCTGAATTGCTCAGGTAGGAAAGGGGAGAGGAGGGGGAGGGGAAGAAAGGACATTTACCATAAGGGCGAAAGATAATAGCTGCTGCAGAAGCTGGCTCCAGGTGAAGCAGCATGTTTGAAGACAATGAAACAAGAAGGGAATCTGTTTATTTGGGAGATGCCTTTTTAAGTTACGAAGGGCAAAACAAAGGCAAAACTTGTTTTGATGTCCTCTGATGAAATGTCTGCATTTGTAAAGGAGCAATATCTCTCAGCTTTGCTTTGCAACAACAAACTTGGGAAATGCTTTGCACCACTCAAGAGATACGTGAAAGGCATGGTACTTGGGTCAGCCCTTCCTCCTTACGCAGGCTTTGTCCCACAGCTCTGGGCTCTGTCCTCTAACCTTTTGCCTGGGAAATCCCACACTGATTTCCCCAGGGTGCTGCCTGCCTGAACACATGAAGGATAAGGCTTAGCTCCCATACACCAATTTTTATTCATAAGGAGTTATCACCATTTTGCAGATGGGGAAGAGAGAGGTGCTCAAAGGTGGAATCAGCCCCAACTGAGTCAAGACTAGGCACGTTCCCTGTATGAAGTGAGTGCTGCTGAAGGACCTACCCAATGCCTCACTTTTGATTAAAACTCTCCCCAAGCATACTTTAAGAACTCTTTTGCCACTTGTTTCTTACTTTATTCCTGATCTTTCAATTCTAGGAGGGGTTATACTGTCCTTACTGTGGTTTCAACTACATGCCTGAGAGGCTTACTGGATTCTTCACCAGATGAGGGGAAATAAGCTCTTTATTAGCTTTAGATCAGGTACTGTTTCTGTACCTCTCTTTATACAGACTTGACACTGTTGAACACTGGAAGAGAAGCAGGCAGCTTATTAACTCTGAAAAACTCACTGTAAGTCATGCAGTGAAATGTGAACAATATCTGCTTTTGCTTCACAGTGTCTTGCATTTTGGGCACCTTTTCTAGAGAAGTTGGGACAACTGAAATCAATGTTCTCAGCAGCTTTCAGTCCAGGTGAGCATGGCTTTATGGAGATTATTATGACTAGATGGATTTGAGTGTGAATAACCTTGCAGAGGGAGGATCAGTTAAAGGGGAGGATCACAGCTATCAGATTGTTTTGTTACAACTGATTGGACAGTCTGTCCTAATCCAGTTTTTTGTAGTGGAGGAAGGAGATGAGCATCTCCAGAGGGTGACTCCCCAGAAGGGCCTGCCCATGGGTGACAAGCACTGACCTTTGGGACTGCTGATCTCCTCCTGCTGATGTACCAAGGCCTTGCAGCCTAGCTTAGCTCAGGTGAATAAAGTAGGGTGAGATGAATCTCTGCCTACATTTCACTCACATATTTTATATTTGGTAGGGCGTATAACAATAGTCCTTTTTTTAGCATCTTTCAATCTGTAGATAGTAGAGTTAAATCCTTAGCCAGCATAAATGAGATAAACTTCAGTACTAAAGAGCTGACTTTGATGGAGTAACTTCTGCTTTGCTCCAATTCAAGCAGTTTCAATTTCCACAGTTTTCTGGGGTTGTTTCAGTAGTACCTCTAAGCTTTATACCTAAACTTCAGCAAAAGAACAGAAAGAGTCTGCATGGTATGTAAAGTACACATGATTTCAGGTGGTACCTTATGATTTAGATAAAGCATTTTCGATTTATGACACCTGACAGCATTGCTCTCTCAGAGTGTAGCAGAGAAATAATCCTTTCAAATCAACTCTGTTGGAGAGTGAAACATTTTTCACCAGCCTAGTTTAAAAATCCAATCTGAGCCTTTCTATCTTGCTAACTGGTTCAGCACAAACAAACAGTGCATACAGGATGTAGCTGTTTCAGCAGTTTCCCTGGAATTTGCTGTACATTTAAAATTATTTTCTAGCTTTTTTTTTTTTGAGCAAGTTTTATTTTACATAGAAGGTAAAATGTGTAGTTGAATCACAAAGCTAGATAAAGTATTGTGAGCCTGTGTTGGAATGAAGTCCTTTTCATCCAAATAATGACTTTATCTGCTTATTGTGGAAGAATGGAAAGAAGTGTGGGAAAGTAAGACTGAAGCACACTCAGGCCCCTATATTTCAGCATAGTGGGGGAGGCTGACCATTAATATGGGAATTAATATCCCGCCAAAGCCACCTCGTCTGAGCAGCAGCAATAGGAAGTGGCAGTGCAGAATGCACAGACTAATTCTGTTTCAGAGAAGCTAAAATTAAATGTTTGTTACAGCTTTATGTGCATACACTCTCAGCAGGAGCTGTTTTCCTTCCCTTTAGGCAAACTCAGAAGAGGTTGAACATTTAACAGCCTTGAACTACCCAGTCTGTGTGCCATATGTACACAGCACTGAGCCATGCCTGTGTTGTCAGTCTTTAGAGTCTTCCTGAAAGGTGGAATCTGGCTGGTTGCTAGCAATCCATGTCCTTAGAGGCACTGGAGCAAAATGCTGCTGTTGATCAGAAGGGGAAGGTCTGAAATTGTAAGCAAACAGAGAAGATCCGTCATGCATTTTCACAGATGATAAAAGGCTGACAGTGGCAGTCTGCTTATCAAATAACTGGATTTATTGAAATAGCCTGTGCTTTCATTAAATAGTTTGCTTTTCGTGTTTTTGTTTTATTTCATCTTACTGAAGGTGTCTGGGGTTTTTTATCCAAACCTACTATTACTGCCATGGCAAACTGGCTAATTTAGACCATTTCTTCTGTTAATGCTTAAAAGCAGCATAGACTGCAGTGTTCTCTTCTCACCAACATTACAGGACCTCAGAGCAAAGCCAGTCCCTGTCATGAAATCTGAGATTCCTGGAATATAAATCAGAAAAAATAATGTAATAATTGTAAGTTTGTTTCTTGCAAGATGATAGTACTACACATTTCATTTACCATAAGCCTAGTGATGTCAGCTATGCTCAAAAAATGGGGTAGAATTGATAATTTTTAATCAGTAGAGAGAAATGAAATGCAGAAACAAAAATGTTGCTTGCATGATATGGCATCCCTGTGCTGAAAGGACCATTCCTTTCCTAACTCAGTAAGGTATCACATTTTGTATTTTTGTTCCCAGGGGAACGAGCTTCTGCTTTCCTCCTTTTCTGAAAATATTTGTAAGACGGGAAGTGGAATATTAATAATTGAAAATGCAAGTTGCAGTAATGCCATTTGCATAAGGATGTTTCTTGACCCATGGAGGATATTCACTGTTTGTTGGAGAAAATATCAATAGAGGAACTGTGAGAGCTTGATGGATATAAAGGGCTACCTGGCAATAAATTTATTTCTCAAATGAATCCTAATGTGGTTCCCAAGACTGGAATTCTCTATTTGTGCCTGCCCTTTTTCCTGGAAGATGTGATGCACTATCAAGATATCAATATCCCCCACTACTGGATGTGGTGCCAGTAAGCAGATATTTAACAGGGAATAAAGGGGTTCTTTTTAGACTAAGGACATGCAGACAAGTCCTTCCTCCTGCAGGATTTGCTTGTTGAAGTTTAACAGTCCCAGTGACCTTTGCTGAGAAAGTCCTTCCCCAAAAGTATTTTAACAACGAACCACAGGGAGCCCAGCAGCTGGGGTTAAGACTCTTCTGATATTTTAAGCTGTAGTTTCAGGAATTGTGGTTTTCTGTTTGGACCTTTGGGGGGTGTTGTTTGTTAAGCCAGATGCTTATGTGGCAGAGCCATCCTTCCATGCTGTTTTGAATGCCAGTGGTACCAAAACATTACCCACGAAGTGCGCACGCTGTTACGATTCGTGACTTTAACTCTTGGCATATTTATAGGCCTCATTTCCATTTTTTGTGGTCTCATTAATGGAGCAGCAATAATAAATTGAAATGTTAATGGGGGATCATTTCACCAACAGCAGAAGGTATTAATGAACTTGATACAATAGATGAAAGAAAAATAACTTTTTAGTAGAGTAATTTTTTTAACCATTGTCCCTAGTTCTCTCCTTCCAAACCTGTGGAATTGGGACAGTTTCAAAATTATGGAAATTATTTCATGCAGACAATCAGCTTCCTGGACATGTTGCATGGGAGACGCACTGTTGGCAGAAATTCCAGTGGGGACAACCATTCTGTAAGTGAAGCATTTCAGACTTTCCTGTAGTCATGGTGGTAGAGATAGAAACCCAGAAAGCACCTTTTGTCTGTGTGAGTTAATGAACTTCATTAATGGAGAGTGGAAAAGTGCTCCTCCTTGGATGAAGTGGGCATTTCACATCCTGTTGTGAAATGCTTGAGGATAGTGTTAAAATGTGGTCTCATAGGGGACTTCAATTCCCCAGCAGACAAGGGAATTGTACCTCAGGGTCCTTTGGGGGCACTGCATCTGTTTTCTCACAGGTGAAGCTGAGGGCTCTGAGCTAAAGGAAACAGTTGGATTTTAAGGCTTGGTCAGTTAGTACCTGTGGAGAGTTAGTGTCTCCTGCGGGAGAGAAGTTCACTGTGGGGCAATCCTCAGCTGGAAAGAAACAGTACCAGACCCCATCCAGCGCCTTCCCCAGTGCCACGTTGTTGAAGACCTCTGAGCTGGAATTAGTTACAGCTGTAAAGACATTTCTATATGCATGCTTAGAAGTTGAAGGCTAACATTTGTAATATATTTGAAGTAAATTTGCATTCTGGCCCCTGGTACAGAGCATCTGTTTGAGTCTTTTGCTGCTTAGTTCTAGAAAGTTTGTTCCCAGTGAGTTTTCATCTCTCTGAGTACATTCGTTAATCCTTTTTGGACTTAGTTTACCCACAAATATAGAAGAAGCTTTGAAGTGGATTGGCAACTTTTCACCACCCTTCTTTCTTTTGTTTTGTTAAATAGTAAGTCTAAAAGTACTAGAGTAGGTCAAGAATTGCATGCTTAAACTGTTTGTTTCCTTCAAGAAAAGAGATTGGCATTTAAATGTGCTATTCAAGCTAATCATCTCATAATCAGGAGTTTACTGACCTAGAAATTTAATCTAGTCCTGTGAGTTCAAGTATCTGCAACTTTTTTAGGAAACAGAAAAAATATTGTTTTCAAATGAGGCATGTGATTGGTCTAATTCTCTCTTTTTTTCTAGAAACCATTAATTTGAAAATTACTTCTATGAGGTGCTGTTATCTTGTTTCTGTGCAGGCAAACTGTGAGACCTAACCCCCTGAACTAAGCAGAGGGTGACCAAGTACATATGAAAATGGACAGATAAGTGCCAGTGCAGGCCCACTTGAAACAGGAAGAAAGGAAGGAAAAAAAGAAAAAGGGAAGATTATCTGTCTAGCCTTGTTGGCAAATGATCAGAAAAGTGACTGAAATCATTATATTGCATTTTTTTTTCCTGCTTAAGGTTTGATAAAAAACTCACTAAAATAAGTGGGAAACTTTCCATGATGTTCTTGATTTTGGGCTGGGATGAGTGATCAACACTTACTCTGCCTCCCTGCAACAAATTGCAAAGTGGCTCAAGCAAATAAAGATATTGTCAACAACCAGCACTGTCAATACTACTTGGCACTGTCAAAGCAAACTCATCTGTTGTTGGCTAAAATGACTCCTCAACACGTAGACAGGAAAGCACTTAATTTGAATATGGATATGGATATGGATATAACCCAATCATGTGGCATGGAACCCCAAATGTTTAATAAAGAGTCATTTTTCAATAGATAAGTGACCTTGAAACACTTTTAACAATTTTCTGCATCATCACTTTTTACACTTCTTACTGTTCAGCTTCAGTTCAGTTGTATTTAATTTTTCCCCTGGTTTTTTTTCATGTCTGATAAAGTTCAGTGTGTGCAGATTTGGTTTGGGAATGGAGGTGGAGCACAGCTGGTGGAGTGGAGGAGCAGGGAGTGACATCTTTTTAAAGCAGCTAAACTTGTAACCAGAGAAGATACTGCATTTATAATGTTCCCATTCTTCTCAATACTTAACAAGAAAAATGATTGTGTGTGTGTGTGACGTGAATATTCAGCACAGAGCTTTGGTAGCTGACCGCTCTCTTTTCACAGCCATCCAACCGCACACACATTCCTAAGGGATTACCTCACTGCCAGCTCTCCTCAAAGTGTGGGATATGCCGAAGCCGACCAACTGCAAAGCTTCTTTCTGCCTGCTGCGGTGCTGCTTTTAGGCAATGACCTTTAAAACCACAAATCTAACCCTATGTCTACCCCCAAAAAGATTTTTCATTTGTTAGCTAAATGGGAGAGATGCTGGGTGTGGAAATAGGGTAGAGTCTGTAGGTTACATGTAGAAATTCCTTTCCAAGCTTTCCACTCCCCTTTGGCTCCAAACACTCAATAACTTTCCAGCCAGAGAATGTTTGTCCCTTCCTTCTCCCTCTTTTTCTTGTGTTCTTCTCTTGTTTTGCATATTCTGACAGCACTGTTTACTTCAGCCTGCAGCTCCCACTGCTTTGTGTGCTTTCTCTGTCTCACAATTGCATAAATAAATCACTAAAGAAAATTTGCATTTGATGGGAATTTCTAGCTGATATTAAGTTTTATGGGTGGAATATAATATATATCAGTTGGCTTAATTAAACTGAATTGTCATTTGTGACACGGAGGTCTTTATCTGTACAAGACTATTTTTGCCTTTCATATTTTTTGCTATTAAACATGCCAGTGGATTTGAAAACCCAAGGATGACAGGTCTCAGAAAGTATCATCTCTCTTGTAGCAAAATACCTGCTTATGCCAAGTGAAGCAAATCAGCATCATCACAGAGCTGAACAGTTAATTTATGCCATGAATTTCTAAATGCCAGGGGATGGAATCTGAGGCCCACATATGTTGTAGCACCCTCTAGTCGCCCTGTTGGTGACTTGTGTCACACCAGAGGAGAGATGGGGTCTGGTAAAATGGTTTAGATCAAGGGAAATTTGACTAAAAGTTTGTCCAGGGTTTCTGTGCCCTGATATCCTACATAGGTTGAAAGTGGTCTCCTTGCCCCTCAAGCAGTGGTGTGTGCCCCAGAGCGCTGCTGCATTTGTCCTCTGTGAGTGCCAGGTCTCTGGTGGGGCTGGCGGGCGGGCACAGCCCTCACTGAGGCACACAGGCTGAGGTTTTAACACTGCACAGCAGTGGGGAGCACACGGGACATTCACCTCGTCAGCTGCTGCAGCTTTCTTCAGAGGCATGAGGAGCCAGCCTCCCAGTTCCCATTTTCACCCTGTTCTTAAAGATCCGAATTGAAGGGAAGGGTGGAAATGCCATTTTACCCTGGAAATGCCATTTACACACGCCCAACTAGAGTGTGTTTAATCCACCCCTCTGCCCAGGGACTTGGTCTGTGATATTTATCCTTCCATGAGAATCAGGAAGGGCGTGAGCCTTCTGCAGGATCTCCAGATCTGGCTTCACAGAGCACGGGTTCTTGGGAGGGCTCCATATGAGTTCTGATTTTTTGACTGTTTTGCTGGAACAAGGCTAGCAAAATGTAGCTTGAGATTGTCACACTGATTAATACTAATAATATCAGTGCAGCTCCCCAAAGTGCATGAGGGACTGATTGAAGTATGAGCTACAATTTATTTATTTTTCAGGCTAAAGATTTCCACACTTGCACAACTCTTTGCTGTCATTTTCCATGCAAAGGGTCTGCGTGCCCCTGAGACTGATACTGCATCTGCTCCTCTGCGAAGACAAAGATAAACTGGTTCCTGGTGTGTTGTTCTTTCGCTTACTCTTCAGCATAAGAACAAGCAATAAGAATGCATTTTAGATGTTAATGAAATTAATGAAAGCCAGATCTCGGAAACAGCTGAGATTGTTGACGGTCTCAGGCAGATTTTTACTTCATTTCAATTACAGATGAGCCAGAACCAAACCCCTGATTAGAATTGCTCCAAATTTTGGATCCACATCTCAGTGTTGCAGTTTTGACCAGTTTCCAGTGTTTAATTTTCTTCCTGTTTTATTTTTCCTTCTGGTTTAACTCCAGGTTTTTTAATGTTTTCATTTTGTCTCTGTGAAAGACTGGCCCCATGAAGGACATGAGACGTGCTGCCATAAGTCCCACTGGGGCTGCAGAGGCAGGATTTGGTTTCAGGATGTGCCTGTACATGCTGGGAGAGCTCGCACTAGACTTGGGGCTGAGCAGCATTTCTGTGCCATCTCAGCAGGCAGGTGGCTGCCCCTGCTGCTGTCCTGGTAGCTCAGTAAGGCACAGTCCCTGGAAGCCCTAAATGGCAAATGTCTTTCTCATTGGCCTGAAATGGCCGTGAGTCTAGAGAAGTCCCCAGCTGCAGAATCTTACTGATGGTTTGTTACCATGCCTTCACCCATAACTCCAGACCACCCCACCAACAGGGCCGTGTTCTCAGTCTGCACATATATAAATTCATCATGAATTTATACTCTGATTTAGGAAAAAAAGCCTCCTGAAGAGAGTGTATTAATAATGAACAAATTCCTTTTTATGTCTCCTGGGATATAAGGGGACCTCAAACTTCTCCCTAGAGAGAGAGGGTAGTCTGAGCAATCCAGTCAGAAACCTCAGAGGCAGCAAGCACACAGGAAAGGCTGGTTTATTACCCTTGTTCTTTCATTGCTGTACTCAAAACCCAGGAACAGTGTTACTTTGGGTCCACAGATATTGTGCAGTGCATTTTCAGGGGAGGTTGAGAAAAACACCTGATCATAATGGTTTTCAAAACATTGATAAAAGAGGAAGAGGAAAAAATAATTTACATTAAATGCTACAGTGCTTCATTTACACAATATAATAAAAAGCAAATTTTGTAATTCAAGTAATGATTGCAGGTTATTAAACTGAACTTTAAAGGCTTCATAAGTGAAAGCCTTTTAATAAATGATGAACATGGATGATAATGCTCTTGGAAATAGAGAGAATCTTTATTAAGCTTGGCACATTTGCTCTCCACCCACCCACTTCCCTGTTGCTTTACTTGGTCCCCGGATCACTGTCACAAAAATGCGCCAGTGGGACAAAGCTTGAGTTGGGATACTACATGGGAAAGCATCACCTTCCATGGCTGCCAGCGCCTGGAGAACATGACATCTTGGGAAGAGGCTGCAAGACCTTGGATTTGCTCTGGTCAGAGGAGGGGTCGCGGGGCAGCGGAAGGAGGTGGGAGCCAAATTCATCACCAGATGGTTTCCATCTACCTGTGTAAGGGAGCTCTCCTCTGCCAGTTTTGAAAGATTGAGCAGAGCACTCAGTGAGACATGAAAGTTGCTCTCCCCAGGCACCTGTTCAGTTGGGAATTTGGCAGCTGGGGATGGGAGCAGGCATGGGGCTGAAGGGCAGAGCAGGGCTGGGCTTCATTAGGGCCTGATTCAGAGCACAGTAACATCAGTGGTGCTTTCTCACTGGCTTGAAGGATCTGGCCTCAGCAGTGCCAGAGTGAGGAACTTTGGCAATCATTTCACTGCTTCGTTATCTTTTCAAGGGTCTGTTCTGACTGGCATCAGGTGGGACTTAGTGACCCAGGGGGGAGGTGGCAGAGGGAGAGGCAGAGCCGAGGCAGGCAGCAGACAATGGAGCCTTCCTTCCCTTGGCCGATAATAAACCATGCTGGTGTAAAGGAAACTGTTCCTGCAGGTACTGCCTTTTGATCAGATATCTGAGAGTCATAAAAAACTTCCTGTCATGAGGGTGAGTGCATGAGACAGCCCTGCCCAACTCCAGTTTTGGATAACTTAATTTTACCTGTTCAACTTGCCTCCTCATAGAGTGGAATATTCTGCTCTATTTTGCCTAAATTATTAAAGACTGATGAGGTTTCCAGCCTCGAAGTGACTGCATTTCAGTGATGGATGAGTTGATTCTTCTGTGGATATAGTAATCAAGGCATTTTTCAGCATCTTCGGCATGAAAGGCACAATATAAATGTGAAATATTATTTTGTGCCATGCAGCTGCTCAAATCTCAAATACACATTATGTCTCGGTAATATAGACAGTGTTTAAGACTGTTAAATTAAACTATTAAAGCCTATAGAAAAAACAGAGATGACAGAGTGCAAATTAAATCTGAATTATCGTTAAATTGCTGTGCCAGTAGTTTTCAAACACATTCATAGTGACCTGGAAGAGAGCAGGGGGAGTGGAATGACATTCACACCTCCTAATTGGAGTCATTATCCATTCTTTGTTATAATGCTGCCCACAACAAGGGCATGGCTGGGACACCAGTGACTTGGTGGGGGCACGAGGATGCCCGTGGACCACAAGGGATGTTTGAATGTTCTGCCATCTCTCTGATTTAAAGCCAGGACACGGCCAGGCAGTCACTTGTCAGATAGATAGGTTTTAAAGGCAATAAATGCCTGAAGGCTCTTTTCTGTGCATGGTGACTGAGGCAGGGGGTTGGAAGAAGAGGGGGCACGGTGCATGGCTGGGTTGTGCTCCTGAAAAATATCAGTGTCCCGAGGACATGTTGATCCTTCCTCCCCTCTTCTCTTCCCTGTTAACAGCCCAGGCTCACTGAGGGCCTTGGTGGATCAGGGGTTTGTAATAAAATCTATGGGCCTTCCTGGAATATCAGATAGAAAAGAAGCTTTTAAAGTTACCTAAATGATCTGCCTGCCAAAACATGAGTTCAGCTGACATTATGTTCTCAGGCACTTTGTCTGGTTCATTTCTATCCAGTTGCAAGTGATGAAATTTTCAGAACTTCCTTTGGAAGTTTATCTCTGCTCCATTCTCTAATAAACACTCCACAGTGCATTTTCAAATTAAGATTTTTCCTTTGTTTTCCTCAAGTCATTACTCACGATGGTATCTCTGTGTACCTCAAAAAATCCTTTTCCATCCTTAATCTTTACAAGCTTGCAGGCATATGGATATCTGTTTATTGTGAGTAACCTGATGCCAGTCCATCAGTTTGCTTCTTGGAGGACTTTATGACAGCAGAAAGTGATTAATTTTCAAAGCAGACACAGCCTTTAATCTGCAGAAAAGGAAACAAACTTTCCCCCTCTCCTTTGCTGATTGAATCTGGAAATGAATGAATGATACCTGACTCAAATGTGTTTCTAAACTAGTTTTCATTAAATATATTTGGTCAGTGCTGATCATCAGACGTGTCTTGAAGATTGGTCTATGTATGTATATGTCCTAAAGTCAGAATGAGTTTAGTGATCGATATTCATTCAACATCTTAATCTGCTCAACAGTATTAAATGGATTGCCCCAATGTCCTTGCAAAGCAGGGAAATAATGTTAACTCTTGAGCAGGAATATTAAAGTAGAGAGGATAAATGTGGTGTCCAAAATAATGTGGCAAGCAGCTCCTGACTTGTATCTTTGTGCCCATCATCCTGCTGTTTGTCATCATAAACCAATGCAGTTATAGCTGTGGAAAACTCCCAAGGATGGCCAAGAAAATCCAAGACTGACAAAACTGAAGGAAACATCTCAGTGTGGCTCCCCTGTATGTGCTATTATATTCCCAGATCTTTCAACTACTTGTCTCCAGTGGCTAAGTTGCAACTAAACCCAAGTGCACACACAACCTTAGTACTGAGTATAGTTTATTTGTTGTCTGGGTGTTTTGTTCGTTTTTGGACTCCTCTTCAAATGGTGGGAACACTGATCTTTATCCTTAGTCCATTCCTTACTTTACTGTTAAAATATATTTCCTGTTTCCAATATATGACTGAGCCTCTGTCCATGAGAAGTTAAACTCAAATATGCAAGTCATTTTACATACTGCTGCACTATAAAAATCATACTAATTTTATATACATATACAGTTAGCTCAGTAATGGCTGAAGATCTCTGTTCCTCCCTGGACTTACCATAGGAGATCTCTTCAATTTCCCTGCTGCAAAATGAGAGGGTAACTAACAATGTATTTAATGTAGTTATTTGAGGCCGAGACTGCTATGGGACATTTCTCTGTGTCTGTGTCTTCTGGGGAGATTTGAATGAATGACCAAGAAGAATCTGAATCATCCAGTCATGCAAATTAAACCATTTCAATAATATGAGGGCTACTTTTCCTGATCCATAGTAATTGATGAGGCTCATTATATGTTAATATCACTCCTTTTTTTTATCTTACATGTAATTTGCTACAGTGTTTCAATGTGAAGGTATAATTAAGATTCAGATGGCAATTTCATTCTAGACTGCTCTCTACAGTTGCTTTAATAAAAATTAGAGCTTGGGATGTTGTTTTCTCTGGAGGCAGAAAAAATATTCTTTTTGATACTTCAGATATAAATCCATCCAGCCACTGCTGAATTTTCTAATTGTGAAAAAATGCAAAGTACCACCACTGCCAGGTAAGCACTGCTTCTCTCTCCCCTATACATGGTTCAGTACCCTGCTGAAGTTCTTGTGTTCAGTGCAGCAGCCAGGACTCAGTTCCTAAATGCTCAGAAACTCTGACTTTCATGTCAGCCATGCCCAGAACCTCCATCTACACCTTAATGTTAATTAGCAGTGCCCACGGTGCTTCTGGTACAGCAGCCAGCTACTCCAGGATGTGCACCACCAAACTGCTGGGGGGGGAAATCTGTGTGTGAACCTTCATGAAAGTCCATTGATGGCTCTGGCTGTCTGTGGGATTTGATGGCTGCCTACCAGCTGACTACACACATGAGCTTGTGGCGGGGATGCAGCTCCCTGTTGACAGAAATGCTTTGGAATGTGGTGTATGAAAAGAGCAAACCGAAATGTTTCTGTAATACCACATGAGGAAAGCCAAATGTGGGTGTACATGAAAACATCCCAGCGAGCCTGCTGACACGGGCAGGGAGAGGGGGAGGTGGGAGTTCCTGTGCTTTTGTAAAGAGAGTAAAATAGTCACCACCTGGTAGTGGGAATTTCTGAAGTAGATGGGAAAATCTAATCTTTTTTTATAGCAACCATTTTTTGGAAGAGACTGTTTTGTTGCTGTTTTGTGTAGGCTGACATCAGGTGCTTTGTGAACCTGCTTCAGAGGTTTTCTTTGCTGGGTACTTGAGGAGAATGGGAGCCTGTGGGTCTGGAGCACAAACCTTGTGCTGGTGTGAGCTGGTGCCTGGCAGGGCACACCAGGTCTTTCCTCTGCTGGAAGGGAGATGTGCATTTTACAGCACTCACAGCGTGAGTCCCCGTGGGGTTCATGGACTGGAACGTACAGAAACTATCCCACCAAAGCCATGCAGCCTCCCTGGGGGTAGAAGAAGAGCAGAAGGGGAGAGGCTGCTGGTGGAGGGGGGCTGGAGCCACCAGGGTGGGGAGGGAGGCAAAACCTCACCTCTGCCTCAGTGCTGGAGTGGATGAGACAATGTGCACTTATCTCACTGTTTATCAGTGAGGTAAGTGCTGGGGTGATTCTGTAAGAGCCAGAGTGACCATCCTGCTCTACAGTGGGGAGCACCAAGCACAATCACTGAGCGGCTTTCTGACTCGGTTTCCCCTCCTGTAAGTTGGAGGAGATCTTTCCCAAAGATGCTGTAAAGACAATTAGGGTTACACTGATGATGTGGTGTGAGGGACCATGTAAGTCCTTCAGAAAGAGAGCTTTCTATCTGACAGCTGCTTTAAAGATGTAAAAAGAAATGCAAAAATTTGGCTTCACTTTGCACCATGTGGAAAAGCAGGACATGTCTTTCAAGAAAGGAATTTATGGCAGTGTTCTAGATGTGAAGGACTGCAAGTGGTGTGGGTCCTGTTCTCCCTGGGTGTAACTGCAGCTCCTGCACCAGGCTCACACAAACATGGGAATATGGGATTGCCTGTCCATGCAGGTAGCTGCAGTGGGAGTGTGTTGTCTCTGTGCCATGTGTTGTACCATAATGTGAGTTTTGGAACCGAGCCTGTTTTTAATAAATTGTACCTTTCCTCAACTGCTTCCTGTCTAAATACTGTGTGTTAACCCAAAAATGAGCAACCATTGCAGCAGCTGTCAGTGGATTTTTGTATGTTCTCAGCAAAGACCCTCTGAGGAATTTCCTTGTTAAACAGACGAGCTATCAAAAGCACATTTTCCTGCCAAAAAGGGCAAAAAGCACAGAAAACTGAGTGAATGTTCAGTGAAATTCTGTTGCAGCTTAATGAGATCAGGCCTTGGAAGGAGATCTCTCCTGACTTGTGCCTGCTGCAAAGAGAGCCAGAATAATATGTGAGAATCTTGAGCATACAAACCCTTTACCATCTTTGCTTTGGCCCTTTCAGGACATATCAGTAATTTTAATGTATTTCTAATGATGCTGTTGTTCCTGGAGCTGAGCTGGGCTGGCAGTGTTTGTAGGGCATCATGTACAGTGAAGTCTTGGCTACTCATGGACAAACCCTAATCAGGGAGGCTTGGGAGTATTGTTTCAGCCTTCAGTTGCATTTCAGACTTGATCCTGAGAAGGGAAATTACTGACCTCAATTGTAAGAAAACAAGTGAAGTTTATCACCAGGTCTGTCTGTAAATGAGTAAAACAGACCAGGACTCTCCAGCCTGGAAAAGAGATGGACCAAGAGGACATGTGGTAGAGCTCCAGCAGACAGGAGAGAATGTGGAAGCAGGCAAGGAGAGGGAAAGAGGAAGGATGTATCTTCAGACACCTGGAAAGTCACCATTTCGCTTGCTGTGCTGTTTTATGGCAAATTCCAAAGGAGCATTGGTTGAATATTGCTGTTGGATGGAAAGCTGTGAGAAGATCAGGATGAGTGGTGATATGGAGAAATGGACCTAGAAAAGTGATGGGACAAGGCTTCATCGAAGCAGTGGAAAGGTAGAACCTGGATTTTTGCAAAGAAAAAAGGAAAATTATCTGATTTGAAACAGAGGGTGATATTAAAGAGAAATTCTGTGTCTGAGAGGCAGACAAATTGAACACATGAATTAAGACTATTCATTTCAGTGGTAGTACAGAAATGTGCTGTCTGTTTTTATTCTGTCTCAGCCTGGGTTTGGCCATTTTTATTCTGAGTCACTGCTGCCCTTCTGTACGGAATTCAGGTGAAGAGCTCTATACTGAATCTTAGTCTTTCCATTATCTCATTTCTTTCCTAAGGGAGAAAGATTGATTCCCAATAAAGCAGCTGGTTGATTTTTAAGATTTTAGGACTTGCCTATTTGTCTGATCTTTTGGTTTTGCATTTAACTGGTTACCTGCTCTGTCCCTCCTCTAAACAACTTTCACCCAGTCTGTGGGCACGGACTGCAGCTTTGTGTCCAGGCTATCGCACACTGCACCTCTTCCCCAGGGATTCCCACCACAATGTCAGATATGAAAGCTAATGAAAAGTGTTGTTTCCCCTTTTCCATCGGTACTTTTGATTTTTATTCAATTTGTCCCTGCCTGTCAGGACTGAATGACTGGAAAGGAAAGGGAAGTCACTGAAGCTCTTTCTTCACAGACCCTGAGTGTGCTCTGCTTCATTCTCCCCATATTCCCAGGAGTGAATAACCAGTTTTTTCAAACTCTTGAATTTTCTTTATGCTTGTTTTTTACCCTTGTTGCCTTGACTTCTTCTTCTGGCACTGAGATCCTCCTCTTTGGAGCATTTCCTACTTTAGTGGGCAAGTTTGGCAGTAATGAACACCAGAGCATGGTCCAGGCCAACAGTGCAATACATACCTTGATATTTCTTATTTATTTCTGATTAATGTTCACACACTAAACCCAGCCAGTTTCCAGGTTAGAACACTTTTTTCCTCTGTCTCTGACCACTGCAAACTGTTATGTAGAGGAGAAACCAACTTTTCCTCATGCTTTTTAAAGGGATGCAGTAGCACTGAGGAGACTGGCTGTTAATTTTGCATATTATACACAGGGCAGAATAGGACAAAGTCTGTTCTCCAGAGTTACTTTGGTTGTGTAGCCTCAGGCCCTTGCTTGTGAATGATGCAAATGCTGTGCAGATGTAAAAGTGAACATAGCTGTGTCTGGTATCCAGCATTATTTTTTAATGCCTTCCTGAAGATAACTTTCATTCAGCAGGATGTTGGTTATTTGACACACCATATTGTTCTTGTGGGTGGTACGTTCCTACAGGACTCCAGAATTCCACTGGCACAACAATTAAGGGTGCACATTTAAGCAGATGCAGATAAAACTGGCAGTCATTCTCTCTCCAGGGTGCTGCCAGTGGCAGTATCCAATGTCACATGCTTTAGGGACGATGTGAGAAGTTACACGGTGCCATAAAGGAGTTTCCTCTGAGTCACAGCCAGCAGAGCTGGTGTCCTGACACATGCTGATGTTGTGCACACAGGGATGTTAGGAGGGAGATGCTGATGTTACAGAGCAGAGCAGTGATGGAAGCAAAGGTGGATGGACCAGTATGGCTTGGCCAAGTGTGGAACCAGGGAGGATCAGGATAAATTTAAATAGTGCAGTGGAAATGCTCAATTTTCAGTACATTTATCACTTACAGTCCATACAGTGTAGTCCTTTCTTTCAACTGGATAAATTAAGTAAATCACTTATGCAAGTTCATAGGCAAATATTGCAATAATTTTCTCAGAATTAAAATAAGCTTTTCTAATGAGTTCTTATGGTCTATCATGAAGCAATGAAGACTTGTGAGCATCTGAATTACACAGAACTCAAATGAAAAATAGGTGTGCTTTTTTCCTCATTACTTAATTAACCACAGTCTGCTTTCACTTTTAGCTGCTTTTTTATATTTGAGTGAGTGTGATTTTGCTCTTTCCTCATATATTTGAGTCAGCAGAGTGATAGAATAACTTTTGATATAATAACCATGTAGGAGATTGGGGCCACTTGACTTCCTGTAATTTCTTAATTCCCACCTATCGAAGAGAGAATTAAGACAGAATTGATACAGACAACTTGGCTATAACATCTCAATGTATAGGATGTCAACATCAGCCTGAAATATCCTTCCTGCAAGTCAGACCAGAGCATTGCCAACCCTGACATCAACCTGCCTTGGGACTCTGAGCTGTATCATTCTAGCAAGTGGTTCCTGGTAACAAAGGGAGATTAAATATCCCAAAGAATTCTACTCAGCTGGGTAAAACATTATTTAAAAGAACGTCCAAATAAGCTTTGTGTGTTTCTTGCTCTCTGGCTGTGTGATGTCAGGGTGCCAGGCACTGCTGGCTGATTTCATAGGTGTGGGAGGCACAGACTGTGCGGTGCTGAGACTCCACTCCTGCAATTTTAAGGAGGCATTTGTTGGACACTGCATTGCCTGTTGCCCTCTTGAACATTGAACTCCTTTATTCTGGTCTTCTGAGAACTTTGCTATTCAGAGAATCCGCATCAATAAGGTGCAGTAACGCAGGAGTCAGCCTGTGCTGAAGTGCCTGAATTTGGTGGCTAACCTGTGCTGGTCTCTGTGTCTCCCCGCAGCTGCTTTCCCTTCCAGATGTAGCTAAATGAGACCTGGCCCACTTTTGTCTGCACTGTGCTGCAGTCTCGCAGTTCCATTAGGGTCTGCAGCACCTGGTACACAATTATCATTAAAAAAATTAAAAAGGCAACTTTCAAAAAGTTATATGAAAAGGAAAGAACAGAGAAAGAAATTAAAAGAACATGCCTAGGTCAACTGCATGAACAGAGTTTCACCATTCTAGGGAGAGAATAGCAGATCTTTCTTTAATCAGCAACTCCAAGCTGCTGAATTGCTCTGAGATATCTGATTTATCCAAATATCCTATCTTACACTTAAATCAGACTCTTAATGTTGCTTATACACTCTTCTTACAGCTGAAAATCCTAAATAATTTTAACATTTCATCTACTGCCTTTTCTCCTTTAAACAGAAATAATGGAAAGAGGATAGAGGGATAAAGGAAAACACCAATGGCAAGTAGAATCAAATCTGACTGATGAGACATCATGTAGTTAAGTAACAGATGTTAAGCACCTTTAACTGATTCTTTATATATTCTTCCAAAGGCTCATCTCCCCTGACTCTCACAGCCGAGCAGTTTGGGTGTGTGTACAGCAAGTTGGTGCAAATCAGAAGCAAAAACATTTGTCTGTAGACTTGCAAGGAGTTTTTCAGTTAGACAGAGCTGGTATAAATGCCAGCCTGATCTGATCTATTAGTGCAGTTGAGTCTAACCTCTCTAGCCTATTAAACATAGAAAAACAACAGCTCTTAAGTGGCTGTGAGGTTTCAATTACATTTGCACCCCAGAGGGATGCAGCAGTGACCTGTTGCTGATGGATTTATGAGTATGCTACCTGACAAGAAGGTGAGTTTAAAACAGTTGTGGCACCACGTGCTTAGTTATTACATGAAATGACTTTCATTGACTTGGACATCTCTGTTTTTCTCCTCTCGTCAGGCTCAGGTAGTTCAGGGGATTCCCACCATTGATACACAGATTGTTTCCTCATTGATGTTCCAGAAATCAAGATGAAAACAGAAGTAATTTTAGATATTAAAAAAGCATATACCAACATTTTGAACCCCTAGCATGGTGAGAAAGCTGCTTCAGATGTTTTCTTTTAAAAGCTAAGAAGATTATTTTCTCTGACTAGTCTGAGCAAGAGTTATTTCAAATGTAAAAGTACAAATTAGATTTTTGGGAACACTTTTACATTTAAATGCTTAGAATATCCTTAGAATTGTCTTACCCACATTATATAATAAAAGAGCTTGGTTTACTTAGCTGGAAGCCATAGATGATTTTTCTTGAAAGTTATGAATTGCTTTCCTTATTCCTTTAGAGCCTTTTATTCTCTTTTAGAGCTAACCATTAACAAGAGAATAATTAAATATTGATGAGAAATAAAGCAAACATTTTAAAGGGGCTGAAAAATACATAATTGTCATGAGTCTGAAAGTGTTTAAATTAAATAGTAATATTTCATGTTTCTCTAGTATGTCACAAACCTACATGTGTACATTCCAGCTCAAAACAGCTGTGCTGTGTAATGGTTTTGGTTTTACAGATGTATTCACCATTAGCCTATGTGTGAAGACTGCTAAGCAGTTTTTAATTAACTTATGTCTAACATTGCGTAGCTGTACATCAACAAGAACGTAGGAGAACAAATCTTCATTCAGCTCAGATCAATACATGTTGGTAATTCAGTGCACCTGTACAGAAATACCCTGCAAAGACACCTTAACTCTGACCCATGAGGCACTGCAGACAGCAGAAGTCTATTTCAATAATTATTTCAGTAACAGGGATGAATAGAAATATATCCTCAGATGCTTTTGCACATGCTAGTAAGTTGCCCATATCTATCTGGCTGCATTAAATTTGGAAAGTTGCTTCTTGCAGAGCTAGGAGCTGAACCAGGTGTTCCAGCCCAAATTCACATCCTCTTTGATCTGGTAATAACTTGATGGAAATGAATGACTGTGGATTCATCTGCAGGTATCTCTTTCTTCAGCAAACTCTAGTTCCGCCTTTTCAACTCCTTGGAGCCTGCCTAGCAGGCAGTGTCAATGTGTAGCTATGTGCTGTCAGTTTGAGTCTTTGCAGCAGCATTATGACTCAGATATTCCCAGGAAAGACATAGCTGTGCTCCATTTTGCTGTGCCTAAATTGCTGATGATACCTGTAGTACACGTTTTGAAGATGGTGTGAATGCATCTGCACCTGGCTTAGGGATCTCAGGGTAGATCAGCCCTAAAATGTGAGAGGCTTCTCACTTGAGCTGGTGAGACTGCAGAACATGATGGTACTGTCCAGAAAAAGGTAACATTGAAATTTAGAAGCTAGTAGTTTTGTATGCCAGCAAGAATTACCCTTTGGGAAGAAAAAAGCCCCAATATTACTCACTATGTAACATTTTTTGAAAATGCTCCTTCTTTGCAATGCTTTTGTCTTGGCCATTTCCTTTTTTCTCTAGTGGACAACAAGTGCACGAGTCAGTGACAGCCTCAGATGGTTCAGGTATGCCTGAGTACCATCACCAAATTTCTTACAGTAGCCTGGATGCCAATACCTAGCCTGAATAAAGTGATAAAGAGATCACTGGGTGGGTATTTTTTGACAAGAGCTCACCTGCAGCACTGAAGCAAGAGGAGATCTGCTCAGAAGAAATCAGATCACCATGACAGACAATTGTGTGGATTTCGTGTGTTGCACAGAAAGAAGCCTGACATAGTCAACAAATTTCCTGCATAGCTAAATTTTCCTCTTAACAGTATGTGGATGGATCAGTCAGGAACATGATATATCTACTTTCATAATTTGTCCTTATTCCTATTGCCTTTGATGTGGTCACTTAGGTACAAGGATGAGAAAATTTAAATGTGCGAATGGTCAGTCTCAAGTGGCATTTGCGTAACTCACTGCCTTGACAGAGCTCTGCAGCAGCAGCATTTCCAGTCCATTTTCTCTAGCTGATCTCTGCTTCTATACAAAACAAACCAGCTCACAACAAATAGGAGTGTGTAACTTATCCATCCCTGAACCTCTCCAGCAACAGCTTCTTACTTCATTAATCAGTGGACTGTTTATGTGATGAGGCAGAGAATATGAAGTCAGGTATTTTCACTTCTCGTTGTGGTTCCTATTTGAAACTTGTGTGATCTCCCTGTTACTGCGAGGTTAGCAGCAATAAAACATTTTACTGAGAATCTTTGGCAAGGAGGGGTTTTATTTTGTGCTTTTCCTGTCTGACAGATGGTTTTTGGTTGAAGTAGGGGTAGAAATTCCCCACAGCAGTTGCAGGGAGACTTGGCCACATCCACTGGCATTAATTATAATAATTGTCCTTTGTAATTAGCTGCATGCCAGAGATGGAGGCACAACGTCGCCTCTCTGCTGACTCTGATTGTTGGGTCCTTTTGTGGATTACGCTCCCACAACTGGGAAACAGATTGTTTGGGCTGGAATTAGAGAGTTGTAGGTAGGCAGCAGCTGCTCTTGAAATTTTTTCTAATATGCCAGTTAGATGTGTGAGATCAAATTGATTTTGTTCATTTAGCAGCCTATTCAATAGGGGAGGAAGAACAACATGAGCCCCTGTAACTGGTAACGCTCTGTTCCAATAGAGGCTCTGCCTTAGATGACACTCAGGTGTATTTGCAACTCTGTAAATGATCAGTTCCTGTTCCCCTGCAAAGGTAGGAAAGAAGCTCTGCAGGTACCTGTCCTGGCAGAGAAACCCTTACCCATTGCATGTCATACCAGCCAATGCAGGTGGCATTTGGGTTGATCTGAATTTGGTGTAAGCATTTATTCAGTGAAGTAGCACTACTGAAATTACACAGACATTTTCTGTTTTCTGATTTAAACCTGGAGCTGATTTCACTGTCAAGACCCTCACATTTAATATATCAGCCTGTGTATGAAAAGCAGGGCTTTCATTCCAGCCTAACTGATGAAAGCTTATGTATCTATTTATCAGGGTCCCCTGCTTTCTAGGTTAGAACTTAGTCCTTTGTATCATGCCAATCATATCAAGCTATGAAGGGCAGAAGTCTGCTAGCATTCCTATATTGGCAGAACTGTAACATTCCCCACAGTGTACAGCACATTTGATCACATCCGCAGCGATGCTCTGACTCCCCACAGCCTGTTTCACCCTAAAATCTCAATGCATTTCACAAATTTAAGTAACTAAGTAAGTTACTTAGTTTTGGTAAGGTGAGCAGGCAATCTAAGCACCACATCATCAAAAAGCAAGTTAGTGTTCACAAAGGTTAGAAGAACTGCTCAGACTGTGTTAGATTCAAATCCAGAGTTTTTGCTGGGCAGTCCTGCCCCTAAACATCAGAGCTGGACCAGCTGATCTGTTGATGTGCATGATGCACTTCTGCTCTTGTCTGTGGTCTTGGACTGAGTTACAGCTGTGCAATCTGGCTCCTAACACGTTGTGTGCAAATTGGTGTTTTGTGTCCAGAGTATAGCACTGATGCAATATTGAAATGAAATCCGATTTGTGTCACACAGCCCTGACGGTGTAGAAGCTGCAGTGATGCTGTAGTGAGTGAACAGGTAAGAAACCAGGCTGAGCCACAGGATGGATGTTGTCCAGAGACACTCCTATGCAGTATGTTATGAAGCCTCAATGATAAAATTATTAAATTCTCAAAGCAAAACAAAGATATTCCATTTTATCTGGAGAAGAAATCCAGGGTGGCTGCCAACCCTGCACTGTGGGAAGAAATCTATGCTCTTTTTTTTTTTGGCTCCATGCCAAGCCAAGGCTCACACCAGGGATGGATCTAACTTTGCTGTGTTCAGTTTGGATGTGTAGGAGCACAACAATAAACATTATTTTGGTGCCTAAGTCAAAACTTTCAGAGAGAGTGAGGAAATCTACATGTTCCTCCTGCATCAATTGCATCAGATGACTTCATTTTATGATATTGCATTGCATTATTAAAGCTAAACTTCAAGGGAGCAGGTGGCCCACTGATGCTATTTCACCTCCCAAGCTGGCTGGCAAATCTGTCATCTTAACATCAAGTGAGAATAAATATTGGGGTTTGCAGTCAAGGGCTTTTTTCAAAAGCAGGGAGTTACTAATGGTAATGGCTATTAGTATTAAATGTTTGCTTTTTTGCAAAGGCGTTGACTACGGTTTGTACTAATTAGTGTAGAGAGGAAAAGGAGACAGCATTTTCTCTGAAGGCATTCAATTCCCAAACCATTTTTGGGAAAGTTGGGACTATCTCTTCTCTAAATTCGAACTGACATGTCCATATTGAGGATTCAAGGGTTATTTTTGCAGGCTTGGCTGGAGGAGAAGGCGTGGATCAGAGCAAGAAATCCTTACTTGTTGCCTGTCTGCATTCTGCATAGTTTAAATCATCTCCAAATTGAAAAGAGAAATTTAAGTAGAAAGAAAACCCATATCCAGCGTTCTCAGTATTCAAGGAAAAAAAAATGAAAACACAAACAACACAAGGCAAAAATCTGCATCTCAATCTCATTGTTGCATTAAAGGAGATTTACTGAATTTGCAGAATGGCTGCAGCAAGTTTTTGAATAATAAATGAAAGTAGAAAATTGCTTCCCTGTGCACAGAGAGAATGCAAACAGCTGTGCTGTTTGCTTGTGTGCTGCTTGCACAGACACACTGACTTCATTCGGGACCCATGAAGAAGAGTGTAGCAAATCCAGAGTTCCTCAGTTTTCCCTCCTGCTCTGGCTCAGTCCTTAAGAAAGTTTAAAATTCTTTTTATTGCTTATAATCAAATTTTGTTGCTTATCTCTTCTTCTCTATTGGCAACTAGCCAGTTAAATAGAGGGAAAAGGAATGAGAAACAAAGAGGCCAAATAAGGAAACACAAGTCTAAATACTTTATAACGAAGGGTTTTTTCTTTTTGAACTCAACCTTCTCTTTTTCAATGTTGTTGTTTATTTACTGTAGATAAGAAGTCAGGATTAGTGGGCTTGGCAAAAGTCACTATACCAAGTAGTTAATCTAGAGAACAAGTCTTATCAGGAGTGGCTGAGCAAACTCAGGTTCTTTAGCCTGGATAAAAGGAGGTTTTGGGAGACCTTGTTGCTCTCTGTATACAACCTGAAAGGAAGCTGTAGTAAGGTTGGGGTAAGCTTCTTCTCCCAAGCTGCAAATGACAGGACAAGAGGCAGGAGCCTGAATCTGTGCCAGGGGAGGTTTAGATTGGATATTGGGAAAAATTTCTTCTCTGGAAGGGTTGTCAAGCACTGGAACAGGATGCTGAAGTTGTTGAGTCATCATCCCTAGAGGTGTTTAAAAGAACTGTAGATGTGGCACTTGGGGACATGGTTTAGTGGTGGCCTTGACAGTGCTGGGTTAATGGACTTGATGATCTCGGAGGTGTTTTCCAACCCAGATGATTCTGTAACTTTGATATGACAACTCAGAATCTGTTCTAATTAAGGTTGGTGCATCAATGCATCGCAGGTCAGAGCTCCAATTTTTTTTTCTTGATAATCTCTTGTTCATAAAATCAGACCTTGGCTGAGTTATGTGGTGTCTTTATAGTGGTGTTGAGTAAGGTTTAGGACCAGCAGGACACCAGTCTTTTTCAGAAGGTTATCTGAACCCAGGTCTTTGGAAGAGAAGGGGAAAGAACACAAACCCATTACTTACTTAGCTATCATTTGAATAAAAGAAGCTTTTAATTTTTTTAAAAGAAGCTTTAAATCCTACACTCAAAATTTAAGCAGATGAGTGAATAGCAAAACACAGCTCAGAAAGCTGTCCCTCACTGCCAGGAAAGCCTTTTGTCTGATGTGGCAAAGAAAACACAGACAATTAGTCATTTCTATGCTTTCAAAGCATTGGTTTGATGGTGCCAAACTTTTTCTGACAGATCTCATCTACTTCAGTTATCTGCCACTCCAGTTTATGAGGTTTCTAGGGCAACTGTCATCTTCATAGTGAACCACCCAGGATTCATAGAAGGCTGCTTTTCCTTTAGCACTCCTAGATTTCAGTAGCTCACTTTTTAAAATCACAGTAAAGTATTATTTTTTATGTACACTGGCAAATGATTTCTTGTTTTGGATTTTTGCAAGCCTGGTGGTTAGGAAGGCACCATTTTTCTCCTGTGTCAAGTGTCTTCATAGGCAAGGGGTCTTGGCCATGAATATTGTTGTAACTCTCTTGAACTTTGTTGGGAGTAACGTTAGCTCCATTGCTCTGGAAAAGAATGTAATTGTCTGAGCCTGGGAGCTGGGCACATCTGAGGAAAAAGAGAGGTGAAGAAAAAGGCAGTGGAAATAAAGAGCTCTGAATTGGGACTGCAGAAAGCGGGAGTTTCTGCAAACTGTACATGAAATTGCTTCTATCAAAGACTCAGTGCATCTGAGTAAGATGATATGGGATTATTTGTATTGGTAGTACCCAGTCCTAAAAGGACAGGAGCTCATTTCCTGGCTGAAAGAGATGGGAGCCTTTGCTCTGTAAACCCACAGGCTGGGGAGAGTTCAGTGGGATGCTGTGGTTCTGGAATGCTTGTTCAAATATGTTTATCCTGTGAAATGGGAAAACCATTAATCACGCTACCTGGAAGAAATAAATAATCTGGTTATTCTGAAATTCCATTTTTCTGGGGGAAAATGTGTATACATGCTATGACAATTAACTATGTTTGTCTCTAAAGTCAAGTCTATGTTCTTAAAATACTTTCTTTGTGAAATGAGATCATTTCATCATCCCAGGTAGGATGGATTGATAGTGATAAGGAGACGTAAGGAAGCTGCACCACAGTTGGTTGCAGTCCAGACACGAGGCATGGAGTTCCATTGATGTATCACAGAGACGTTCTCCTGTGTGTTAATTTTGTGTTCCAGTGGTGCCTGAGAGCTCTTTGACAGCACTTTTAGGCTGGGTGTTGTGTATTTGAAAAGCATCTAGCATGTTGGTGGCAGCTATTGAGGCAGGAATATTCTTCACTGCCCACTGGTACCATTCTTCCTGCACTGTGCAGGGGCAGCAGCCGGACAGCATTGATCATTCAGATCTCAGTTTACAGGCCAAAATGTAACAAAGGGGCTTGCTGGCTCAAGAGCTCACTAAGGATAAATGGGTACAATGCTTTTCACCAGACCTTCTCTATGAGGGGGTAGAGGGGCAAGGAAATGCTGTTGAAAATAATTGATAAAGTTGCTTGCTGTTCCAGCTGGAGCCTGTTTGCTGACACCATCCACCCCAGCCACTAATGCTTCCCACTTCCCTGATGAGTGGCTGTTTTCTACTGCTGGCTTGGTGTAAGAATATCATGAATAGGATTTTTTATTTATTAGCTGTGTTAATGTGGCACACAGGAGCTGCATTACATTGGGCACAGTACAAACACATTTATTTAGGCTTGTGTGAAAATTACTAATGAGAGAAGATGGCTGGCCAAAGCTCTAGGCGTTCTGACACCTCTGAATAAAACAATGACATCCCAACAATGTTTAAAGTGATGATTCCAGCAGAAACTCAGCCAGCTGCTTCCAGAAACTCCTACAGAATAACATTAGCCTTCTCTAAATACTCTAAAAACCAGAAGAATTCACAAATGTTAGAAGATGGTCTTTACCCTGAAGTGTTTACAGTCCAGAGCCTCCATCCTTCAGAGAAGTGTCTAATTATTTGGTGCATCCAGTGAGAAGTGTTGCTACTTGCCTTCTTTAAAATTATGCATAGGTCTGGATGGTCAAGACAGAAAGCAAAGGGGAGAATTAAGGAAAACTCTTACTTGAAAAGAAAGAAAAAAATAGAGACTTAGAGCTGAAAGGACTTGCCTGAGGCTACAGAGAGAATCAAGGGCAGAATCCAGAATAGAAGCCAGATGTTCCAAGTCTGTAGCAATATGACTTAACAAGATTTGAACAGAGGGATGTTTTCCTTCGAAGTCTGTTTTTATCTTCCTTTTGAATTTATTTTATTTTATTTTATTTTATTTTATTTTATTTTATTTTATTTTATTTTATTTTATATATCTAAAGGGTAGTGATGGGAGTTTCAAATAAAAATAATACACTGAAGAATCTGAGCTTTGGGACATTTGCTAGGATTCTGATTTACCATGAGAAGAAGAGCTGCTCTGATGCTAATTCTTAGGTAAGAACCTCAAAGATTGCAAGAGTCTATAAATATTTGCTTTATTTGCAGTGAAGAGTACAGGAAGTTCTGAGTTAGCCTAATTTAGGCTTCAGTATAGGCTATTTATGTACTACCTCCTGGGACCACCTCTGATTACTGAAAGAATGACCTTATTGGAAACCAACAAGTAGGTCTGCAGTTAATTATAAAGGGTTCAGAGCTTGCTGCAGAACCCTAACAATGGCATTTTTGTGGATGATGTTATGTGTTTTTATTTAACTGTTCAAATCAGGAGAGCTTAAACAGATGGCACTCACTTTCCTGCTCTCTGAGAACACCTAGAGAAAGACACTGATAAAAACTGAGGGAGGCCAAACCTAACAGGTCAGGAGAGATGGCAAAGCTCAGGCTGTCTGGCCTCACTAATTACCATCTGAAAGCAATAATGAACTGGTCAGTGGGGTCAGGACCAGGTGATGCTGTGTGGAGAGGGAGAAGGGGGGCTTTGTTTGTCTTCTGCATTTGGAAGAAGTGGTTTGGACATTGTTGCCTCTCTTTTAATTTTACAATAACAACAGTGACTTAATGTAATCTAAATGTGGCTTTTGGAGAAAATCTGCTTTAGGACTTTTCCAAAATAATTTCCTGAAGGAAAAAAAAATATATCAGCACAGTTCAGGATAATGTCTGAAGAGAGAAATGTAAAAAACTGACTTACGGGGCAGCAAGTTTATACATGGGATGATGCTCCTCTGGGGCATCATAGAAAATGATTATACCAGATTTTGTTCATCAAGGCAAAGTAAGCTAAATCAGATACAAGGCAAAGCCCTTAGGAGGAGGAGGAACGTATTCAATTTAGTGAGGCAACTGTGATAGTAATTAAAGCCCAGATGGAAACCTTTGAATGTGTCTGGCGTCTCTGTATCCGCTGTGTTTTTTCTGTTAACTTGACATTATAAAAGGAGCACCCAAAGAATAAGAGATGGTGTTTGAAATTTCATCAGTCAAATACTGTCCCAAATTTGATTTATTGTAAACAATCTGCAAAAATTGCTTTGGGTATATATGATACAGGCAGGGAGTTTTCTCACGTGATAATTCACAAAGAGAGAAATTGTACTTTATTCCTAGATTTGTCTTTGCTGAAATGCAGTCAGGATTAATTACACCATTTGCCAGCTCTACTGTGAACCTCTTGTACTTCAGACACATGGATAGAATTTTATTCTGCTGTTATATATTCTCTCTGAAGCCAAATGCTATGCTGGTTACTTTATAAGCAGATACACTGTAAGATTTCAGTAAAAAACCCTATACAGTTTAAAAAAAGTAAAAATCAGGAATTAAGAAGGGAATCATCATCCTGCTTTTTTTTCCTGTAGTACACAAGCCAAGAGCAAAGGATGGTACTGTATGGAAACACTGCTAAAGGGTTAGCAAAACGTGAGGAGTGATTTGCTACCCCTGCTGAACAGAGGGCTGGGGGCGGCTGTAACTCTGCTGGGCTGTCGCACGCTCTGGGAGCCTCCAGTGTCTCCTGCCTTGTGTTTGAGTCATTACTTTATCTGGAGCAGACAGACTGCTTGCAGTCCCAAATCCTCCAGCACATGCACTGCTTGATGCCTAGTGCAGGCATGTATGTGGTGCTGAGATTTACTACTGGCCCCTGAGTGACTGGAGAGCTTTAGCCCCTGCCCAAGTCTGCCTGGTTTGACAGGCCAGGCTCAGCATCCCGGGCTGGCTTCAAGAGCATGGAGGGAGAGTTTGGTGTTTGGAGCAATGTAAATATAGAAAAAAATAAAGAAGGGAGAGGGAAAATGCTCCTCTTCAAGTGTGACTTTTCCCCTTATCATCTGCAGACACATATTTAGGGACTTTTGAAGCAGTCTGTTACTCCCTAGAGAGTTTATTGGCATGTTGTGATGTTACGGTTCCAGGCAGAGCTGTAGTTAAACGTGTATAATTAGTGGCAATATTAATGGTCTTTAATGATGCTAACTCCAGGCAGAGGTGTTTTCCCTTCGTTTTCATTACCTTTATGCTGATAATAGCTTGTATTCTTTGTACTAAATCAATGTTGCCAAAATCCTCCTGGTGGTTTTCACTTAAAAAAGTATCTCCATGTGAGCATATTCCCCCCACATATACTGTCAGTCTTCATTATCTTTCTTTCTTCTTCTTTTTTCGTTGCACGGAAGTACATGGGGCCTCTTTTGCAGTCTATATCCTGAAATAACAACAAAAAATCCAATTTCTTAAAAATGAGGCATGCTATTAATGGAGAATTTTTAAGAGCTCTGCTCCTAATCTACCTGCTCTGTGGCTTCTCAACTCCTTGCAAGTGGTTCACTGCTCATTGATGAGAAACCAAAACCCTGAGTCCCACAACTCATGAATTTGAGACAGATTAAATTTTCAGATCTACTTTTATTTTAATCTTTATTTTACCTCCAAATTTAATATTACAGGGCCTCACAAGTGACTGTCTATGGAAGGTGTTTTTTTACATGAGTCAGGACAGCACCTATAACCTTGGAAGTGGAGTCGCAGTGTTCATGGGCTCTGTGATCCATCCTCCAGAAAGGGATGAGAAACTTGCAAGTTGATAAAAGACTTGTGTGTGTAGTGCAAAAGAGGAGCCTATTCCTGATCACCTTTTCAATCAGCTCTTCACTTCTCATCCTGACGTTGTTTAAAGACAAACTAATTGTAATTAAAAAAAAAAAAATTATCTTTTTTTATTCCCTAGACCAACGTCTTCTAGAGTTTATAAAACCACATGTTATATTTATGGGTCTTATATTTCTAAAGGGGGTCTGTGATGCTTTTGTCTGCAGTATCATTGCCACCATGGGACTGAGGTCTGAATCTTACATCAGTGTACATAAGAGGAGGCTTGAGAGATTTGTAATGGGAAAATGCTGACAGCTCCATAATTTACTGCAAGGCTAACAGCAGCACTGTAGCTCCTGACAGCTCTACACCCTTGTTCTCTGGGATGGTTTGTTTCTCATACACTCCCTTTGCTGGATCTTCCCCCACCCTCTCTCCGGATGAATGGACCTAGGCCTGTGAATATCTATATTGCTGCATTTTCCTTTGGTATTTTAACAGCCTTTCACTTTTAGGACTTCCCATTGTTGAAATTTGTAAAAGATTTCAGAAACTTCACAGCAGAAAGGCTTTTTCATATAATTTGCCTTTTTTCTTGTTGTTCTTTCTTCAGCCTGGAGTATCTTACATATTCATTGTCACACCGGATACTCCAGCAGCAGCTTTACATTTTCAAGCCCTGGTACTTTGCTGTGTCCAAAAAATGGGTAGACACCGAACAATACCTACTTTTTAACTTATTTGAGGAGAATGCTGTGCATCTGCATAATGGTTTCACACAGAAAGTGCTTTATCTTCATGAGTTAGTGAGTCAGTTTAGGGGTATTCTATTGGCAAAAGCTTTCAGAGAAATTATGCATGGTAAATTAATGAAGGCCGTCTGAGGTATTATTGTGTGTGAATGCACATGCCATTAGAATCAATGGCTGGCTGAAAAAAGTTAACGGTCATTAAGGGGCTGTTAAAAAGGCCAGTGGACACAGATTTACACTCTTGCAGGGCTCTGGTTGGGTTAGGTGAAGACAGAGATTGCTATTTTCCTCCAGGCCACAGGACAGCCCAGGCTTTGTGCTTTCCTGTCCCCATTTCTCTTGGCTCCTGTCAGTGGCAGATTTAAGAGAGACTGCAAGAGCCTGTCTTCTGAGGAGGTAGAGAACATCTTCCAAGCAGGTAAAGACCTTTGCATGACTTTTCCTTAGTTTACAATTGGTTGGTAACAGAAAGTCCAAGTGGTCGAGCTTGAACTTACTTAAAACAGTGTCTCAGTCGTGGGGTGAAATGGAACTCTTTAATGGAGAGGTTGCCAAAGAGAAGGTACTGTAGGTTTTGGTTGATGCCATCCCATCTGATGGTGAGTCTTTAAAATATTGCTCACTTGAGTTGTGGGATATTGGCTCCAATCAGACAGGAAGAAAAGAGCAATGCAACAGATCTGACCATTAGCCCATGGTGTGGGAAATGCTAAATGCCAACTGGAGATTAGGCAACTGTGTGCCATTCTTGGCAATTCAGCCAGGAATTTGTCATACACAGCATAAGTGATGCAAGCTGGTTTTCCTGGGCACCTGTATTCCCCTGGGCTGTGTCCTTTCCCTTGAGCAATGCAGATTTTTTTTTCCTGCATTGTATTTTGAATGCAGTGATTCTGACTGAAATAAAATGCATGGAGAAAATTAATGATTTGGTATCTTCTTGCTGCTGCCAAAAGAAATGTAAAAGAGTCTTTGATCTGGTGGCTTTAAAAAAGTGAGCTAGACCAGTTACTGATACTTACTGACCTAAGTAAGTGATAAAGCAACTGTGCTGAAGTTTAATTAGTATTGATCAAGATAAATTTTTAAGATCTAAAACTAGTGGCCTTTTGAAGTAAGGCTTCTAATTGTCATTTATGTCACAACATGTCCTGTTATCATACTTTCTGTGTCTCCAGCAGGAACAGTTTTTATTTTAAAGGAAAAGAGAAATGGTTCATTCGATGGGGATTAGCATGGACAAGCTTACTAATATTTGAAGGCAATTTCTCTGCCTTACCTTTTTCCCTATTTCATATCCCACAGAGATTACCTCAGACTGCCGTTGTTAGTCACTGTTATTTATATAAAGATATGTAATGCATTTGTGCTTGAGGGGTCGTCTGTAACGAGGTATGCAATTTCAGGCTGTAGAGACTGGCAGGAATTACTGTGAGGAATTGCTTTCCAGTGACAGCTTTATCCTGCCTGTAATATGTCATTGCGTGTGACTCTCAATTAATCACGCAATAACAAAACATTGCGTCTGGCGACAATGGTGTGTCCATTAATATCGAGAGGTAAGACTCAGCTTTGTGAACACAAATTCTGTCCCCTGCCCACTCGTGCACTTTAATCAGCAAGTCTCAGCCCAGAAGGAACATTTCTCTCTTCCTCTCTCCCCCATCATCCTCTGTTGAGATCTATTAAGCTGCGATCCATAACGTCTCATGTCTCTGTAATGGTCTGATGGCGTGTGGTGTTAAATGATTGCATGAATTTGACTTTGTCTCGCTCTGCCTTGACCTTGGTGTCTTCAGTGGCTTCCCCTCTCTCGTTTTCAAATCGGGAGTAGGGAGCTGGAAGAGAAAATGGGAGAGTTACAGAATGGAGATACTATAAAGGAGGTTTGGTGTTGTTCTTTGAGGAGATGGGGGAGACAAGAGGAACCATTGCTGGGAGATGAAAATGCAATAATTTGCAAATTTGCAGGAGAAAAGCTATCATGCTGTCAAGTATAACCTGCTCCACAGACTCAAGCCTGCCACGTGCAAGACCTCATTAGTAAGCAGAGTGGAAACCTTGCAGTAATTCTTCCCCTTGCTTGTTCTGCCATTTATATTACGATTGCTAAGTAATATATCAGTTTAAGTAAAATCCCCACATCTCGTTGTGTTTTACAGCTGTATTTATACCCTGAACAGAAACATAAAGAGTCACCTGGGTGTTCTGTGCTTGGGCTACAAAGAAAGACACCCTGGTCCCAGCCACCAAGTATGAATCCCTGATATTACATCCAGCCAGGTTTAGACATAGATTCTCACTTCCTTGGTAGCCTTAGGGATTTTTTTTTTCCAGTTGATTTATTTAGAGTTGGTATTGAGGTTTTACACCCTGTGCAACATAAATAGGAAATCTGGTAGTAATTAGTGCCAATGCTTTTGGTTTTTTTGCAAAGAAACCAAATTTTTAAAAAGGGCTTGGCAAGACAGTCTCAAAAGAATCTCCTGAGCATCCTCAGTCCTGGTTTACACCAGAGCATTATCATGTTACATGCAACAGAGAAAATTCATTAGTGTATCTCTTTCCATGGGTTAATACTGTTTGTGAATTTGTGACACATTTGACTGGTTGCATTGAAAAGTTGCGCACTGAAAGAGGCATTTTGATTTTGACAATGGTGTGTTGGGTGCATTGCAGTACTTTCACTTTTTGTAAATAAAAACCAAAGGCCTTTGGGATTCTTAGCAATAAAATGGTTTGTATCTCCTTGGGGAATTCTTCATGGTCTGGCTTGCTGAATCTCCCCATTGTCTCATAATTATCAGCCAGACAATAAAAAATAGTTAATCAAGGGTTTATGTCAAACATGATTATTCTGGAGTAAATGCAGTATTATACCATCACCATATGAAATTCTTACTCCCTCTGGGCAATGTGACTTGTGCCAGTTAGCAAGAGTATTGGTTTTGGTTCTTTAATTAAGTCTAACCCTATCTCCCCTGCTGTATGAGCAGTGGATCTGACAAGATGCTGAACTTGCTAAACTATATAAAATAAAAGCACCTGCCCTCACATGAAATTGAGGGCACTCAGTAGTGCAGAAGGTGTTCTCCTTGGTGATCCCTGGCAGATACAATTCAGCACAGCTCCATCAAGCCATTTGCTGCCAGGTGTGGGGCTGCATATTTGCATCAAGCTTTTCCATCAGGTGAAGGCTGTTAGTGCATGTGTTAGTATCCAAGCACACACAGGGGAGACCTCCAAGAAGGAGGGTTTGTAATCAATTTCTCATTCCCAAATTATTTTTCCAGGGTCCCCACAGTATGGTGTTTGAGTAACAGAATAATTTCCTAGCTATTAAGTGCCTGAAAATCAGCAGTAATTAACTTAGCACAAGTTCTTCTCTTCCTCTCCCTCCTCTTTGCTCAAAAAAACAAACAAACCTCCTTTCTCAGCAGAGGAAATGCAGATGGAAGTAGTGTCTTCTGCCTTATGCAGTCATGTACAGATTATATCTTTTTCCCCCTTTCAGTTCTGTGAATAACATAATTGCTTTGTTATCCCTCAGGGGATTTGTAATATTAACATTGGTTAATGACATTAATTCAAGTTTTTACCATTAATAAAATGGCATTGCTTAAAATTAAGCATTACATTTCAATTAGTAGTCCATCAAAGACATTAATAGTCTGGAGCATTAAAGTGGTATTTTTTAAAATTTCTTATTAATTTTTTATTGTATCATGCTAATTTCCAAAGAGTGATTGAAAGCCCAGCTGATCCAACGAACGGCCCTATCTGCCATGTTTCTTGAAGGAACTTCTTTCTTTTATGACATTATGCAAAAAGGTCACATTTCCACAAAGCAGGAATCTGTTTCAGTCACCTCCTGAATTCATTATCATCCTTTTTACTTTTTAACATGAGGCACATGATATACAGGCACCCCAGGTGGACATGTTTAAATTAATCTAGTAATAATTGATTCAGAAGAGATTTGGAGGACAGAATTTGCATAAAAGCCATAATGAGAGCAACTCCTCCAAGGCCAGACTGAACAGCTAAGTCCCTGAATAACTTACATCTCCTAAACTAATTTGGTTATATATGCAGGATGAAGGTGTGGGGGCTGGAGCACCATGTGATTGGAATTCATTACAAATAATTCATCTTCTCTAGGAAGGCTGGCCTCAGAGTGTATTAAAATTATATCAGCTCCCAAATGCTTGCTCAGACCCTGCCTCTGGAAGATGATGACGAGGTCTGAGGGACTGTTTGGGTATTTTAAAGTATTTCTAAGGCAAAGAGCTGACACCCCAGGGCTGGGGTGTCCTCTGGCAGGCTGCTTCTCCTGCCTGGCGGGAAAATAATCAGATACCCAATCTTGGCTGGACATCTGACAGTCAAAAACATAAGTGCAGAGGAGGATCCCAGCTTTCAGTCTCAGATATTCTTCCCTTCTATTCCAGAATGGAATTTCTTAGCTAAGTTGTAGATCATTGGATTTGCATTAAATCCTGGATCACTGTGATGCCTTTGGGAATTTAGGGAGTCCCGCTACAGGCTTGGGACTCTGTACTGTTTAGGTAAAGTAAATCTGCAGACAGAGAAAATTACAACTGCAGTTCATTAAAAGAAAGCAGCCAAGGCCTTTTTGAAGGTCAGCTGTCCTGCTTGACTTTGCCTAAACACTCTTTTTGAGAAAACCTCTAAAAGGATGTGTCCATGGCCCAGCATAGTAATGCCTGTGCTCTGAGGCTGGTGAGCTTCAGTTAGCAGGTAACATGATACCATGCTCCTGGAAGCAGAGAAGTTGCATAGAACATGTGGAAGGAGAGGGAAATTCAGCTTTGTCTTTTCAGAAACTGTTGATCACCATATATTTCTCATGGGAAAATTGATGTCACTGTTGTTTTCAGCAGATGAGGAATCAGTCCCATTTTGTTTATACACAGCAGTCAGTAATAACCTGTCCTTTGTGAGCTGTGTACATTCTGCACTGCTTCCCTTCAGTGCTGCCCTGCAGCCACGAGGATCTGGGAGGAGCAGCCCTGCTTTTCAGAATTCCAAGTACAGTGCAAGAGTTGGGGCAGACCAAGGCAGCCCTGCTCCAATGAGGGGAACAGTTAACAGAGCTCAACAGGTACCTGGTGTTGCAAGAAGGATGAGAAAAGCTGAGCAAGCAGAAGAACAAAAGAGTCTGGCTGACAATTATTGTTTTATCTGTTCACATTTGGGGCATATGTAGGCTGGCTGAATGCTTTCTAGCCAAAGGTTTCTGTATGACAAATGATACTGTGCTGTGCCAAGAAGACAATGCAGCAAAACATATTCTTGTTTCCAAACGGGCTGAAACTTGGGAAGTTGTGCTACAGGGATGCTTTATGCTTCTTCTCCTAGAATTACAATCAGACAATGAGTATGTGTTATGTGGCACCAATCACAAATCTTTGACAAAACAAACTAGCTTTGGTTTCTCTCTCCTGCATGGGCAAGCATTAAAAGAAAAAGTTCTTTTCATCCTGTTTTTTCCAACATAGATGGAGGAAGGAGCTGCAGGGAGGGATGAGTTGGGTTTGCAATGTGCAACAACTGCCTGTGACTCTGGCATGTGGGGCTGTGTCAGTGATGCAAGAGGATTTGTTGGATGGAGTAAAAGGAAGTGGGTGCAGAAGCTAGAGGTAGTGTCAGAGGTTTTAAACAGGAAAAAGCCTCTGGAAAAGGCCAGCCCAGATGTTATGGCTGACACTCAGGCAGGAGGTTCATTGGTGTGATGATTTCATGGCTTCGTGTTTGTCTTCTGGACACTTGAATGGTGGGATTGCCTTAGGTCAGAGGAAAATTAAGGGGTTTTTTTGGGGTTTTTAAAAATTTCTTCTTTCTGTTGTTTTCCCAGCTCTGTGGACACAGGGGCCCCACAGTGACTGCTACATCGTTTATCAGGATTGCTTATCTGCATGGCACATTCTGGGGACTGCACTTGTCCCCAGATTGCTGTCACAGTGTTGAAGAGAGGAACTTTGTGAATTACTAACCTGGATTAGGTCTAGTATAATTTGGAACTATTGTCACTAACTTCCTTACTAAACATCCCAAGGGATGTTTGCAATATACCCTATAATTAGAGCTGAATAAAGAAATAGTGTCAGTTAAACAATGGTTAATACTTTAGTAAGTCAAAAATTCAATAACATATGAATGGTTTTCATATTAAACTGTGAGACAAGAGATAAGACCATACCAAAGGCATTTTGAAAGGTCAGGAGAAATTAATTCCTCTTTCTGTCTCTATCTAAAACTGTCTGTAGATACTAGTTACTGAGTGACAAATCTGTGTAATGCCCAGTTTCCAGCGTTGCAGCATCCCAGCTGCAGTGGGGAGGTCTATGAGCAGGAGCACCACATGTCTGGAAATTACTGTAAATAGAGGATCATCTCCAGACTGTCCAGCACAAGAGTGTGTTGGAATGACAGTGGCTGTGCAGTGTGGTCCTGGGGCCTGTGGCTCTGCCAATTCGCACGTTTACAAACCAACTGCATTGTGCAGGGGAGCAACTTGAAGAAAAGCTGCTGTGTTGGTGTTTCTGTAACAGCTACAGGTTTAAGGCATCCGTCTGTGGGTTGAGTACCAAACCTCAAGCCAGAAAGAGCTCCTGGAGCCAGGTGATGATTTGCAGTAAGTGTGATACGTGCGGTATGCAGCTGATCTGCATGTAAACAGCATGTCTGGTACCTTGGATTTACAGCCCCTGTGCAGAGGATTCCAAATCACATGTTCAGTGAGAAAGGTCACTGCACTGCAAGGGGTGCTGAGCCCTGTGCACGTTCCCCTGCTGCAGGCAGGGCCTCTGGTATAGTTCATCCTGCTGTTGCTGCTGTCCCATGAGCCCTGGGTGACTCCTCTCTTGGGCTGTGTACTCTTCCTCTTTTTGGCTGAGCATGCAGAGACTTTGACTGGGAGTCAGGAACTCCTCATTCTAAACCTAGGCTCCAGTAAATGTGGTGTCTGAGCAGCAACTGTGTTAAGTACCATAGCATCCATTACATTCTGCTGTTGTGTTAGGCCTTGCCTTCATCTCTGTGTTTCACAGGTGGAACATATAAAAATAATTTTATAGCCAGTCCAGGTCTGGGAATTAGAAAAAATTTGGTAATTCTTTTACAAAACTTCGACATCTCTCAGAGAGACCATTCTGTGAACAGTAAATAGAAGATATTTCAATACCCCCTGTAGAGGCACATTTCTAGAAAATAGTGCAGAGAGATAAATGGGTGTGAGCCTTCATTGCCAAATACAAACTTTGAATAAACAGAAGACTTCAGACTCCAAGGCACCTTTTCTCAAGTGCTAAATTGATACCCCAAACAAATGCTAACAAAGCCTCTCATGTCTTTATACTAAGTGTGTAAGTGTAAGCCAGTTAAAAAGTGTAGCCAGTTAAAAATAAAAAGATGTAGAGCTCTCTAGGGAGCCTCTTGAAGCACTTGGGGACACACTCAATGTGTGGTCAGGTTAGCACTACTCAAAAGCAAGTCTGAGTGTCAGCAGAGCAGGTATTTATTTATGCCCACTGGATTTGGCAGGAACCCAGAGGTACAGTATATTTTGCACTCTTACACAGACTTTTATTGTTGATACAGCTTTATTTAATGGAAGCTCTCTATAATAGAGTCTTGTTTTGGAGGGCTTCCTCTACAGGTGAGGAAACAGTTCTGTTTCCAGGACCTTGTGGCAGTGGACTGCACTACTAAAGCCAAGTAACTGGTGGCTGATGGTTTACTGAGGGCCTACACCAGTCCATACAGAAGTGGCCTGACAACAACCAATTCATTTTGTGCTAAACCATTATTAAGAGTTTTGTCTCTGTTACCTGTTCTGAATGAAAATATCCCATTGATTTTGTGGGCTTAGTTTCGGACCTTGACCAGTCCTGGGTGGTTTTGATCAGCAATCAGAAAGAGCCCTAGAAATAAAGTGCCCTCAGGTGCACTGTCAGTCTTCTGTGGAATGTAGTCCTGAGAACATCAGGAGCCAGTTGGGTGGGATGGATTCCAGCTGGAGAGGGAGGGAAGGGTGAGGAGCATCAAATGAATAAAGGACCATAGTTCTGTTGGCCTTGGAGCTCTGTTTTCTAGGGCAGAGCTGCCTGTGCCAGCCTGTCATAGACACATTTCTGAGCTGTCTTTCTTTACAATGTTTATATTTATTTCTCTTATTCTTCCAGTACTTTTTGAATACTTTAATGTCCACATCTTTCCACTGCTCCTCTTCCCTCTGCTATCCCAGTCTAATAAAACCATAACTGTGGCAATCACAAAAGATCCTGAACAGAAGAATTAAAGCTTTTGCAGGAGGTTCCTTTTTTAGTCTTTTTTAAAGGCATCTCTTTCCTTTAAAATGAAAGATGAAGCATTTTCTTTTATCCTTTAACTTTACTGTCACATTTTATTAAGTCAAAATGATAGTTACAGTCAGAGGAAAGCAGGATATGAATTCCTGGTACAGCCATTTTTAAAGTGTGCTTTGTTTTAAAGCCCTGAAGATTGATTGAAGGTATTTTTCTTTTAGACACAAAGCTTTAGTCAAAAGGGGCCTGATCTGAGTTGCCCTCTGTAAATCAGGATTAGTTCCTGTGAAATCAATGGAGTTGCAATGATACAATACAGGGTGAGTTAGGAAAGACTCATGCCCTGACAATAAATAAGGGAGGGACTGTGGGCGATCTCCTGAACGCTGCCCTTGCCCTGGGGTGAACCACAAGGCAAAGCAGAATTATACCCTGTCCTCTTAGGCTGCCATGGAATGTCCTGGCTGGAGGTGGGCAGGCAGAGTGGGTTTGTGCTGACACGGGCACTGAGGTTGCAAATCTCAGCTCTGGAGACACTGAGTGTGCAGACCTCCTGCCTCTCCCAGATGGAGCAGCTCTTTGCACATCCCCTGCCACTGCCACTACAGTCAGGGAGCCCCTGAGCTGAGAAAGCCTGATTCAAGAGACAAAAGGATGGTGACAGAAGTGTTGCTCTACAAAATACCTGACTGTGGAGTAAATTTCACCAAATCCAGTGTAGCCTGAATTTACTGACCTTTTTCTGTCAGAGGGCTGTAGGGATTCACTGGGTGGAATAGAGAAGGGGAGAAAGATGCCCCATCACTGGCCCTTGGGGCTGTGCAGAGGCTCAGAGAACAGGTTTTCAGGAGGGACAAGAAGGATAAACTTGGACAGATAATATTTTTAGACATTTTTATCTCTTTTTAATGTGTCTGCATTGGGCCAGGGAGAGGAATAGCTAAGGTGGTGAAGATGCATCAAGACGAGCAAATAAAGAATTGAAATGGTGTCCTGTCTGAGATTTCAGTTTAACCAGGGATTTGAGCTCTTGTCTCTCATCTGCACTGAAACCTTGACAGCTGATTTCTTAAGCCCTAAGCCATTCTGAGCAGACAGTCTAATAAGAACAGCTCTTTTTATAGCATTTAACTGTATCTAAATGGCTTAAGGCCAGGGCAAGTTCCAGCATGGCAAAGCACTACTATGCTGGGCTGTGCTTGGGACATGCAGCATTTCAGCAGTCTGGATGAGGACTGGCCCTAAGCACTGGTCATACTCCAGGCTTCACAGTGAAAATCTGCAGCTTGGACAAAATTGGAGGCTTGGATTTGACCACCTCCAGTAAAATTAAAACATTTCATTTCATTAAAACACTTCATAACTGCTGGACTCTCCCAGGCAGTTCCGAGCTTGCTCTTGGCAGACAGCTGACCTGCACTTGCACATGGCACTGCTTCATACCAGGAGTGTGGGGTTCTCTTTGGAAATAAATTTGCAGCAGCTGGGAATTACTAAGTTAGACTCTTAAAATACTGAGAAAAAATGAACAAGGCAGCCTGGGAAGGGACAGGTCAAAGAACTAAGATTTTTTCAGTGTTATCCACTGCCTCAGTACTGTTCAGCTCTAGGCCTCTGACTTCTGTTGCCCTTGATCAAGCTGGCATTTACCCACTGACTCTGACTCCAGTAAGACACCAGCCCAGGGCTGCACATGACATGGATTTCCCCCAACTTTCCAGCACACAAAGGCTCCACACATTTGCAATTGGATGTAGGAGATAGAGAACATAGTGAAGGATGTGAGTTTTTAATAATATTCCTTTTTCACCGTGGTTTGATCATTTATTACCTTCCACTTCAAGTTCAAAACCGTTATTTTCATGCACACTTTGAATTTGCCTGTGACAATAAGGAAAAGAAGATGGAGCTTTACCCCAAATACTGGTTACAGCTTTCTAAGGAACACTGAAGTCTCTTGGACTGTGGTAAAATCTCCCAGGGAAAGTGGCAGAAATCCAGATACTTGGCACATTTTACAACTAGTCCAGACAAAACACTAGTAAATGTGCTCTTCTTTGGCACAGAATAGGCTGTGGGATGTTATAAAGCTTCCCTATATGCAACTTTTTCTCATTTCATGACCATAATGAGTGTGAAACTTGAATTTACTCATCTGCTGAATGCACACAACACCGGGCTGTAGAGGACCATTGGATCCTATCATGTGTCTTTGTTTTAAGATATTTTTTTTTTCACCTAGCTTGAGATCATTGTTTGGACGATTAGTACATGAAAATGGCAATATTGGCTCAGACTAGAAGTCTGTCTAGTTTAGTGTCTTCTTTCTAGGATTAGCCAGTAATGGCTGCACTGGGAGTAGTAGAGCGTGCATAAAGTGAGATTTCTATGACTGTCTTTTCCAGTTTCCAGCAAGGATATCTGACAGTGAAGAGGTACTTTTGCCTTTTGTGAATTTCCCACAACAACCATCTCCTATCTAAGGAAAGTTTGGCTTTAACTTTAAGTGTATCTGAAAGCTATACAAAATGCATCTCCCTGGCCTTCACACCTCTGTGCTGTGCTTCATTTCTGGATCTTTACTGGAAAAAAAAGGATCATTTAATCCAGTGGCTGAAAATATAATGTGAAGCTTCATCATCAATAATTTTTATTACAGTGTGGCTCATAAAACATGTCCATCGTGTGAGATGCCACAGTACTCAGTGGTGTACACCCTGCAGTATCCTTGTGTTCAGTGACTAAATGCTGTGCTGGCTTTGCCTTTAAATGATTTCACATCTCTTCCTTCTGCCAGTCCCATTTTTTAATGTAACATTATATTTGCTGTGTTTTTAAAAACAGTCACCCTCTGTAGCAAAGTGCTGTAGAACCTCTTTTGGAGAGCTGGAAAGGGATTTTATATATCACTGCATAAAATCTGCATGTGTATGAGGATGGAAAAAATGTGAAGTGTTGTAATGTCTCTCTCACACTGGTTGGGAAACCAAGTCCCTAGAACTACCTCGAGCCCTGAATGCCAATGCTGTTTTCAGTCAGAGCTGTGGAGCTGCTGCTGAGGACGTGCAGAATGGATGCACTGGCTGCACTCATCTTTCTGCACGTTTAAAATCACAGAGAAATACTGTTAAGAATAAAACATAGGATCCATTTTCTAAACCATCTCCCATTTCTGGTGTAAGCAGTTCCTTATTGCTCTTGTGATGCCTGAAGACCTTTAGAAGTTTCTTCCAACTCCTTCATGTTACAATATTGTCTTCTATATTGGAATTTGCTCCGTGCCATGAGCCTGTCATTGTGCATCAGTGCCTCATGTTACCTGCCATCAGCCAGCCCATTTCAGGTCACTGGAAGTGTTTTAGGGACTCCAAACAAAAATACAGAGGTATCAGACACTGCAGGTATTGACTGTTACACTAACTTTATGAATGACATCTGCAGGAATTAAAAATCTCATTATGTGTGAATTTAATCAGAATCAGCTTTATCACTAGATAAGATTTAAAGGTAGGAGACTCTACTTGTTTGAAAACGTGTTTGCAATAATTGAACAAAGTTACATAGGAAAATATACCATGCACATCAATAAGATTAAATTTGGCAATGGAGATTTTCTTATGCTGCAGCATCATCTTGGGGAGCTTGTGGTATGGTCTAATTAATCCTTCATCCTCTGCCTCAGGCCTGGTAGGCCTGGGGGGATTTTTAGAGGTGTGCCTTTACTCTACTGTTTAAAATGCTCATGTAGAAAAGGCATGACTTTCCTCTCTCCTCACCTGAGAGTGAATGCTCCTCCTCTTTAGCTGTGCCTCAGCTCTTGTGACTGGGAGCTATAGCATCCCATAATAATAAAGGCAATTTACTCACTTCCCACCATTGTTGCCTTTAGATTATTCCAGTTTTTATGTTACCTCAATTAGCACTTTCCTGGCAAGACCTTTATACTAGCTTGTTTTATTTCAAGACATTTAAAGTGGCGGTGGTCAGATGTATGAATCACATGTTAGAACAGTTAATTGCCCCTGTGTTTTCATGGTGACTGGTGTTGGCCTTTCCTTAGCAATCTCTTGAATTTAGCATGGAATTTACTATGGACACATTATGAAATTGAGGGGGGAGGTGTCCACACTGGGGGAAACATTTACACCTGGGATATTTGAAATTTCATGTTGTCAGTGCCAGCCATTGCACACCAGGTGCTTTATGAGATGCACACCCCAAGGACATGCAGAGATATGTGTTTAGGGAGCTGTGCACATCCTTTCTTTATGGTTGTCAATTGGGGTGGGTTTTTTGATTTTTGTTTGGTTTTTTGTTTGGGGTTTTTTTGTGCTGTTTTTGGAATATTACCTTACATACCTAAGTACAAGTAGGGTTGGTAGGAAAGGGGGACTCCACCCTTCCCCATGTTACACGCTTTGGATGAGCATTTGCCTTTCTGAAAGTGGAACTTTCTGAAAGTGGAATTATTTGTATTTCAGGTATCCTCCGTGGGCCTATCTTGGAAGCTAGATCTGCAGCTGCCCTTCAGTCATGATTGTTTCAAGATTAAAGGCCATTTCCCTGTCATTGCCAAGCCTTTTTCTTCTTGCTTTTCATCTCTCAGCAGCACAGAATGTACCTGAATACACTGAAGCTGAACATCAGCAATGTGTTAGGAAAGAACACCCCACAATTGCTTTTGAAGGTAAGAGCTTCTACTCCTGTTTCAGATTCCAATTGGATGATCCATTTAGGTTTAGTCTATGCTGTTTTTCCTTACAACTCTGATCCACAGGCCAGGGGAAGTGGCCTGACGAATCATTTTCCCTTTGATGCTTAACAGTGTTTTAATTCTGAGGTTTCACAGCAGTCACTTAATTCAGGCCGTTTTGGGACTACTGGTCTAAGAATCTCAATTTTCTACTCTGTTTCAGGCTCCCTGTAATCTTGTGCTATGCTGAAACTGTGTTTCAGTTTCCTTTTCTCTAACTGGTTTCAGTAATACCTCACCTAGCTTGCTGGAGCCAGACTCTTAATAAGTGAAATGTGATAGAGAATTTGGACACGCTGGAATGCAAGAGAAGTGAGTTGATTTAAAATTGCAGGGAGTGGCTGTGCTTTTCTTTGTAGTGTTCCTGGTCTGGTTTGGTTTTGTTACCTATTTGTCATCTGGGCTAGTAGTTTTTCTGTCCTTCATCTGGGCATTTAACTTGAATGTGAGAAGGGGCCTTTGTGTTGCAATGGCCAATTCTTTTCCTGTTCTTTTGAAGTGTGGGATTTCTCTTGTCCTTATCCCAGTCAAATTTTCTATGAATGTACATGTCATATACTCCTCAATTGTTGCCTGGATAATCTGTCCACTTATCCACACAACAGCTAGATCTTTCTATTGGTACCACTATTATTTGAAAATTCACTCCAGACTAGTATATTTAACTCAGTGTGCCAGCATCAGCAGCTGCTGAGTCTCCTTGCTAAAAATGGTTTCCTCTGAAATGTTGGAATATCGATTTTGGTTCCCATTTAAGACTTTGCAATGCATCTCCAGTTACATTCTTTGCTAGAGGCAATTGAGTACCTTGCAATGTGTCTCTAGTTAGGTTCTTTGCTAAAGGCAATTTAGTTGTGGTTTTGTGACCTTTGAGATAGCATTTCCAGGAAGAAAGTAGTCAAAGGCTTCCTTGCTGACCTTTCAGGGTTCTTCTAGAGAGCTTTACTATTCTTCACAGAGGAGGAAACTCTTGTCTCTTAATTTGGAAAGTTTAAGAGATTTCTTGTCTGTTTTCCATTATCCATGCCTTAAAGGTTTAAGTGGATTAAAATAAATTAGCAGAATCTTTAAGCCTACATGATATGGCACTGGCTCTAACCTTGGTCTGGTAAATAAACCTTGATTTTAATTGCTAAATAAATCTAACCATCTGTTTTAACTGGGGAGGGCCAAAAGGAGAAGCCCTTGCTGTTAAAAAACAGTGACATTCAGTTCAGTAGATAAAAAAATAATGAGAATATTATAGGTATGGAAAAGAGAAAAAGTGTTGCTGTCTCTATATGGAGCACCAAAGTTTGAGTTTACAGAGGATGTGTCTGTGCAACCCTGCACAGGTAAATCATTCTGCAGGGAATATTAAAAGCCCCAATTCCTGAAGTTGAGGAATTGGTGGGCATTTCTTGGCACTCAATATGAGTGCTACTCTGCAGAATTGATGGCTGTGTAAACACACTCATAATCTGCCAGTTTGCTTTGTTTTAATAAGGCATGAATATTTCACAGGAAAAAAAAATCTGTCCTCCTCTTTCACTGTTCTTGTTCCCTTCTTTTCTTCAATGATAGAGGGCAAAAACTGGTGAGTTAATTAGAACCTGACAATTGTGCAAAAGAAAGAAAGATTGAAATAGCAGATGCATCAAGAAAATGACCTGGATTATCATTTGAGTTTCTTAAACCCGAGTTAGATTCAGAGTTATGTTTTTTCACAGCACCTGTTTCCTTGTGATTGTTCATGATACAGTTTAATCTTGTATTTTCTGCTGCAAAGCTCAGATGGAAAATACACAGGAATTAAATTAAAGGCACCTTTTGTCCACTGCACATAAGGTCTGTGAAGAGGGCTCACATGTCCAAAACCACACCTCAGTCCATAATCTGATTTATCTTAAAGCTATACCCTAATGTGATGCCAGCACATGCAGGTTTAGACTGCAATAGTAGACAGGTAGGGGAATCTAAATTTTATGTGGTGTTCCCAGATTGCTCTGAGGATGTCTCTGCTTAGCAGTGTGGCTCAGGGGCTTTCTGTGGGTCTCCAGATGCATCCACTCATGAATCACAACCTGGTACACAAAGGCAGTGTGTAATGACTGAAAGAGTGACCCCAGCAGAGCCCTTCTGATGCTCCTGCTGCCAGGGGAAAGGATTATGTTACACCAGCAATTTTCTGTGGATGGGCCACAATAATAATAAGGCCTCTGACCATTCAGTCATACAGGATACATTAATTTACTGCCAGAATGAATAGATTAACAAAACAGTTTATGTTACAAAGGGGTTGAATTAACTTCTTTTTCACAGCCTTGCTAACCAGGCTTCCCATCACTAGACAAATGGGATGCCATTCCATGTTTTGTGTTCTCTAGTCTTCACTTCCCACTTTGCTTGTGCTGAGTCTCTTTTTATTATACTTTACCCCTAGATTATATTCTTAACATCCAGTTGACTGGATAATATCCTTGTTGTAGAAGAATCCAAGTAAAACTTCTTTCTGTCTGTTTTCCCCTTATTTCCTGGGAAATTCTGTATTTTTTAATGTTGTTCTTATTGTATCTGATCCACACTAGCCAATCATCTGTTTGAATGGGTATCTCTTTGTCTTCATATGAGAGTGGGTAAGAAAGATAGAATCCAGTATATGTCCTACTCATTTAAGCAAAGAGGAGACTATGTATGTAAAATACTTCTACTTTAGCTGTATTCAGACCTGAAGAAATGCCTGTTTCTTTACAGACTCCATTCCCAAAATTATTTGTGCCAATACTTGTGACATAGAGAAAATGGTCTAGACAATTTGAGGGACATACATTCTGGCTCTAGAGATACATACTTTAAATGCTAAAGATAACATTTGTTCTGCCAGGAGAAATGTGGGCTGAGGAGGGGCCATGAGCTGAATGGTTTATCCTTGCAGCCTGCATGGAGATCCTGAGGGACACAACAGGAGTTTTGTGCTGCAAGCACCGTCCTGTGTGTTTGCACAGTACCAAACTAACACAACAGTGCCCCAGTTTCCCTGGGGCTTATAAATAATGCTCATTGTACAGTTCACCAGCAATAATAACATACCCAGTTTGGGCTTTTCATAATTAGATTGTTCTACTCTGTGCTTATAGGAAATTCAGTTAAAGTTTGATTTCCCTTGTTAGATCAATAAGAAAATGATCTTCTACTTCCCAGGAGGCTGTTTCTGGTGTCTTACTACCTATTTGACTGTTAGTGGGTAGCTACATTAAGGATGTTGCATGCTTGTTTGTTTTTCAGTGAGTTGAGAATTCAGTGAAACAAGTCAAGTGTATTCTTGGTGCATCCCTTTTTATTTATACATGCATGTACACATGCATCCAAGTCCCATTTCACAAAGCAGTTTGTCATCCCAGCACAGCTCCCCCGTGGTCCACTCTGGTAAGCCAAACACCAGAGAATTTGTTTCTACTTCTTGTCAATCATGTTCATATTTCTCGTTTTTTCTGTATGGATCTTACTGCCCACAGATCAGTGCCTGCATTTGCAATTGGGCTGTGCCTCTGTTTACTGTCCTGGTTGCCAGCAGTGCACTTCATTGTTGTACAGCTCCTTCTTGGATATAAAGCACCTTTGCTATTCCTTAAAGACATTTGGAGCTCCCTTGTAATGTGACTCTTGGGAAAACCAGAAACATCTTCCATGCCAATACTATGTAAGGTTTGTTATTTAAAGAGCAGAGCCATGAGGGACATGCATTCATATTTGTAATGGCTGCAGAGGGTTTGGCTTCATCTTGTTTTCCAAGGAAGTGCCTAAAAATTTGGATGTTCACAACTTCACTGGAAATGAGTTGTAGACAGGTTTCCACTTGCAGTTCCTTCCATTATTAATTTCTCATTAATTTCATCCATTAAATCAGTATGCTCAGGAAAAAGTATGATAACTTCCCAGGTTCTTCTCTGTTCTGTCTCTTAGGGCTTTTTCGTCTGGGTCATGGCACTTAGGGTAAGCTGGAAGAACATAATTTGTCCCTGCTTTAATAATTGCAGCCTGTCTTCATCCATAAAAACACCTCAGCTGATCCCATATTGTGGCACAGGACAGAGATGGACTTGGTTAAACAGCTTAGATCTTCTCAAGACTGCAAATCTCAGCTTTGCAGACTGTATCATCATGGCTGGTGTGAGTTCTCAATGTGTGGCATGTGATGCATTTTCTAATCCTCAATCTCTCCTAGGTGCAGACAAGTTGCTCTGTCTGTTGCCTCAGGTTTTCAAAGTGATTTAGTTTGGGAGTGTTTAGATCTGGGGGTTTACTTCAGACTGTCTGTAATTATTACCTCCTACCAGATAAATGTGATTCAGGTGACTTGAATGTAGCTTGCTATGTGTTTTTGCAACATTTTATTTCTTTAAACAACATGTTATTGAAATGTGTCCAGCTTCAAACACTGAAACCTGTGGGGAGCAGCTAAATGTTTTCCTGTATTGAAAGCAAAAGCTATTTTAACTTTGTGGGCTGAAGGATAATAAGGTATGATTTATTTGTTTAGAAAGTTTTTGACATTTCACCAAACACCCCCACTGTTGTTGAATTGGTCACTAATACATTATTCCCTTTACTGTATACTGATGGGAAGAAAAGCACATTAGCATTCATCAACTCCAAAGGCCAGCTGGGAAAACCCCATAGGAAATTCTGGTCAAGATACACACTTTTCTTGAGCAAGTGAGATTTTGACAATCCGAACCAAAATTTTATTTAGCAAAGGATGAAGATTGTGAGGTGAAGTATTAGAGGTGCATCTATGTAAGCATTAAGGGAAGGCTCAGTACATTACAGAGAATTGTCTTCTAGCTCATAGCCTTGCTGCTCTTGGTTCTCCATACAGGGAGTCCAAACATTAACTAATGATGGAGTTTCAGCTGGAAACTGGTGGCATCCTGTGGGTGCTTCAGAATATTTGACCTTCAGTGCATTTCAGTATGGATTTTGTTTCCATTAAGCAAGGCTTGTAGCAATTTCCTTTTAATCTTGAAAAACAGAACTGTGGCAAATGGAAACTAGAACTTTCTTCATTAGATTTGAATGAGAGTTTGTTTGAAAATTATGACTGATAAAGCCATAAATATACAGTAGTTAGGGAAATAATTACTCTCAGGCTAAACTTCAGAAAATTACACCCAACCGCTCTCAATATATTTTTCATTCCAAAATAATAGTTGTAACAATAATTGCTAGTTATTTAAGACTTCCTCATTAATGGTGTCCAAGGCACTTCACAAATAATTGCAATGATATTTGATTGAAAAAATTACTCAGTGTGCTGTTTCTTGGGACCTCAGGAAGAAAGGGAGGGTTGGAAGAATGCCCTTCATTCACAAAATTAATCAGGAGAGAAAAGGAAGACTTTGCAGTGAAGCTTCAAGAAGTGAAGTGATCAAGTAACTTAACATATGGGAGTGAGGGAAGGCAAAACTTTAAAGAGGTACAGCAGCTCAAGTGAGGGAGCAGCCTCTGATCATGAGTGGTGGTGTTGATGAGAGGGAGGCATCCTCAGCAGCAGGACTGAGTGAGGCAGACACAGTGTGGAGGAACAGCTCCTCAGGTCACCATTATGCATGGACCAAGGCCATGAAAAACTCATGTGAGCAACAGAGTAGCTGATTGATATTTTCCAGAGGTACCACTGGTGTAACTGGGGCTGATGGCAGCATGTGCATGGTCCTGTCTTTGGCACAGGGGCTGGATCTAGGACATAGAGATGGGCAGCCTTTTTTTGGATTTCGGGCACACATCGGAGAAAGGGAACAGGGTGGAAATCTAAATGAAGTGCTTATCTTCTTTTTCAGTGGTTCAGTGCAAACAAAGACATCCCTTGGAGAGATCTCATTTTCAATTTTGAATCTTACTTAATATAGTTCCCTAACTGAACAAGTTTGTGATACAGCAGTGGTACAGCAGACCTTATTTATTTAGCACATCTGCTTCTGGTGAGTGTTAACATATCACATTCTCCTAAAACCTTCCATTCAAGGATGGCATTATGCTTTTATAAAGTTCACTTTAGTACTAGCAATCCCATAAGAAATATTCTTGTTTTGTGATACAGAGTTTACTCTGGAAAGCCCACAGAGCTTTCCAGCTCAGTCAGGTTCTGAAGATGTACTTTTCTTCAAGTCAGTGGGGTTGTTTATTATTAGCCAGTTTCCAATTTAAAACACTGACCCTTATGAGAACAGCCTAATTTCAAAACTCTTTCAGGAATTTGCAGCCTGTGCTCTCCTTCTTTGCTGTAACTGCCTCATGGTGGGAGCTTTGTCTGCAGAAGACAGCAGTCCTCGTAAGCCTGGCAGCTTCACAGCACAAAGTGTGCATTAAACTGGGCATCTCCAGTTCAGCCTTTGGTCAGCCAGCAAAGAGGATCACCTTCTGCTTCAGATGTTCACCACAATCAGGCACTTCTGCTTCTGTGCTAGATCTGCTTACCTGCAGGAAAAATACAAGGAGAGTTTATCCCTGCTTTCTCTGCCTTCTCCTGCCTTCTCACTACTGAAAATGGTTGTCCTGAATATTGCACCACCTCTGCTGGCACAAGTGGCTGATTAGACATGTAGCTGTAAGGATAGTGAAAAAAAATTTGCCTCCAGATGTGGAGGGGGCGGACTGAAGGATCCTTGAATGATGACAAAGGGGTGTTGGTTTTTTCCCCCCATCAGACTGCAGTGGTTGTAGGAGCCAGGATGCAGCTTGCTTTCTTGTCTGAAAAGAGGGATTATACTGATCAGAATGTCATAGGAAGCTGCAAGTGATGCATGAGCACTCACTTTATCTTTCTCAGTGAGGGAGATTGTGTGGCAGCTGTAGGGCTTGTCTCAGTAAACAACAGATCACAATACTTAAACACTCTGCAACATCCTCAGGAGAACGAGAAGTCTTTGGGTTTGCTCACAGCAGGGCTGTGTGTGGCACTGCTTAGCCAAGTTTCACCAGGGCTGTGGCCACATGACACTGCAGTGCTGCGTGGGGCTGCAGGCAAGGTTCTAGAGGAGGGGAGGAAGTGTCAGGGTGGTGTTTGTCCCAGCTGACAGCCAGCTGAGGAAAGCCAAATCTATTTTCCATAAAGTTCTGTGCTATGTAGACACCTGCCTTTGGTCCTGTGAATCTCAGGCAGGGCAAATGGACATGCTTATGTCTTGTGGACACACACCCATATCCACCACTCTTGCAGCACTGTGGCATCCCCTCTTGCTCTTTATTCACCATGGTCAAGGAGAACCTGATACGGTGTATTTGAGTCACCATCCATGGAGGTATTTAAAAGAAGAGTAAATGTGGCCCTTAGGGATGTAGTTCAGTGGTGGACTTGGCAGTGCTGAGTTAATGAACTTCATGGCTGGATTTGATGATCTTAGAGGTTTTTTCCAACCTAAATGATTTTTTGTTAGTTGGGGATTGAGGTCTTAGGCCTGAGCTATAGGAACCATGCTGAAGAGGGAAGAACCTGTCTCGAGTTACAGGACTTCTTTCCCAATCCCCAGCCAGCCTGAGGCCTGGGGACTTACCAAGTAGGAGTCTCCTGGCTCATGGAAGTCTCCCAGCTTTGCCCTGGGTCAGGTCTGGATGGAACTTCTGCCCACTATTCACCACATGCAAGTTAGGAACCCAAGTGAAACAGAGAGATGAGACTGACCTCTCTGATGGACCAGAACTGCTGCATAGTGTAGAAATGTGCCAAATTGGGAATGTGAATTGCAGTCCATCAATATCCTTCCTTGAGGTGGCCCCAGGACAACTTACCAGCATACTGTCCCATACTGGAAGTGAGCACTAGTTCATGCTTCTTATTTAGTGTTTGCTTTATCTGGGATTGAATCTCTGGGTTCTTCCTCATATATTGGTGTGTTTGGCCAGCTGCTCCATATTAATAATAAAAAAAGTAAATAAACAAGCAGTTATAATTGTACTTTTGCAAAAATTGGGTTTGGACTAAGTTCTTTATTCTTCATATTGAAACAATTTAGCAACACTTGTTTTGAAGAAATGATTAAAATTTATAAAATAAAGAGTCAAAATGCTTGGTATGCAATGTGCAATATTTAGTGCTTCCTGTACATCACGTGCATTACAGATAATTACACCTTGATGAACCAGCCAATATCCCTAAACCCATTTAACAATTGAAACCACTGAGACATTAAATAGTTTCATGATTTGCTCAAGACAGAAAACTCCTGTGTCAGTGCTGTTGGGCTCTTGGGACCACGCCTACATCTCCAGCTGTCATTTTTCTCTTGGGGTGGAAGAAGCTCAGGCAAGATCAGTTCAGAAAGAAGCTGTAGACATTAAGAGAAGAGGCACAAAATCACCCAGATCTTTAAATGTTATTATGTTTATTGTGATTCCTATGGCTCTGTGGAGGCAAGACCTCAGTCTTCGATTTGGGGATTTTTTTCCTTCAGGATGGTAAAAAAAAGAGCCTTTTCTTCTGTCCTGTTCTATTCCTTGGTAGCTGAGGGATAGGACTATTCCTTCTTTTACAAGACAAAGAGAAAAACTCTTATTCTTTCCTTTTCCAGTCATCTCCTATCCACATATTCTGGGACAGTTTGGAGAGGGACATTAGCAACTCTTGTTTCTCGAATCTCATGGAAAAGGAATGGCTCCCTGCAAGCTGCTATCACAGTGACTCATGGGCCACTCATGGGTTAGTTCATTGTTCTTTCATCTGAGAACGGGCTTTGTAGTTGGTCAAGACAGGAAAAATTGCTTGAGTGGGCATGAAATGAGGTAGAAACATGTCTAGAAGGTGAAGACTGCTAGGAAAGAGAGCAGGAATGGGAGGAGAGGTGAATATGAGGTCAGAAGGGTAAACGGAATGAAACCATGAAACTGAGACAGCTGGAAGAACATCTGAGTTGGGTTTAGGGTTGAGGGGATGGAGAAGAAAACTGCTGGTTTGACCCATTTTGTAGGAGGGCATATATTCTGTCAACCGCCTCCTAAGTCCTCAGAGCTGTGAGTGGAGATCAGAGATTTGAGAAGACAGTGACACTGGAAATTGCAGCAATTGGGATGATGACATATTTAATGTACAATTAAAGATTTCAATGAATCAGGTTTAAAGAAAGAAAGAAAGAATACCAGTAATGAGGTGGAGGTGGTGATGGGAAGACAAGACAGCAGGGTGATATGTATGTGTAGGAGGACTTTTGGGGTAAAGCCAGATTGAGTTTTTGGCCTCACAAGTAAAGTTGAGCTCTGAGTGCTGACACATTTGTTTGTTCAGTTCTGCCCATGCAGCAAAAGATTTCTGCCTCCCCTGATAAATTTGCTAAATCGTGTAGTGGTTTTGCATTGTGGAGGCTACTCTTAAAACTCAGCATGGAGTGGGAGTAAAAGTTAATGTCCAAAGTCTATTGCACTAACCTGTGGTGGGACCTACAACTGAGAGCTAAAACTTAAAATGAAGCTGATATTAAAATATGATTAATTGTCAGTCCAATAAAGATAATGCTGTAATTTCATTGTAACGTCTATGCAGTCTTGTAAATGTCCATGCTTGCAGCATTTCAGAAGACAGGTGATAGCATGTCTGGGTAATGATTACCTTTCTCAGCTTTGGTTATAGCCTTGTTTGCCTTGTCTCTGATGGCTCTGGTTAGGGGGCCACACACAATGGAAACTGTGGCCTCAGTCTTAGCAGGCAACTCTGTGCTTCATGGAAAATCTCTGAATAGTGAGGATAATTGAAGCAGAGGATGGCCTGAGATGGTAGGTCTGATTCTGAAAAGGGGACATTTCATCAGTCTGTACCAAGAAGAGAGCCTGAGGCCTTTTGTTGTTTTACAATATGATTTGCATCTCTTGGTCATGGTTCAAATCCAATACTGAGAGTCCTCCAGCCTAGTGGGTGGTCTGAAATCAAACTGAGTGGTTTAATCACTATACATAATCTGCCCTGTGCCAAGGCTGAAACAAACCAAAAGGGGATATTGTACAAGCTACAGAAGTCATGGCTGTCATCTGGGCCTTGCCAGGAGTGCTCCAATACTCACACACAGTAATTAAGCATGGCCTGAACTAGTAAACTGAGTTAAGAGAACTTAGAAGAGACCATGCTGAGGCAGTAAGGGAAGCATGCAATATGTGCTCAAATTAGCACTGCACAAAAGTAGGTCTGAATATCTGCAGAACAGGTACTTTTTTATTGCCATTGAGTCTGACAGGTCCAAAGTGCTGTGTATGCTCTACTTCACTGCACAAACTTTTACTAGAGCCTTACATAAGATGTGGGATTCAGGTTATCTTTTCTGGAATGGGGACCCTCTGAATTTATCTCTCTTAAGGTCTTTTTATGATGCCTTTGAAGCTTTTCTGTGCAGTCCTAGGATAGGAGCACGGTTAGTCTGTGCTTGTGGGTATACCCTCATTTTGCACAAAGAATCCTTGGTCCTGTTCAGTTTAGTTTCTTTTGCTTCAAATAGGAAATCCTTGCTGAGAATTATTTTGCAAGAGCTGTTGCTGAATAGCACTGTGGGTAGCCATTCTCCATGCACCTACAATGGCTTTGCAATTTCAAGGCATGGGCATTTAACCTCTCTGCTCTTGTGTGAAGTGTGCCGGACACACAAAGCTGCTACAGCCTGCTGGGGATGGGAGCAACAAGTGGGCTTAAGTGAGATGAAGCAGTGAATGCTGTCCTTCAGACAGGGAAACCTCAGCTCAGTGTTTACATATTTCCTTCCTCCAAAACCCACAGAGTAAGGGTGAGGTGGGGAGCAGTTGCTTTTGAGGAGATGAAGACTCAAGTATTACCAGGTTTACCATATCTTTAGAAGCTGATCCAAACCCCATCAAACTCAGTGGAAGACCGCCAATGATTTTAAGGGCTTCTGGATCAGGCCCTTAAACCCAGCTCCTGCAAATTGGCTTGCTGTCCTTTGTGCAGCTGTAATCCTGGTCCCAGCCCTGTGCTCTGAGGAAGTCAGAGCAGAGCAGTGTGCTAGAGGCTGCAGGACCATCCCCTGAAATGGCAGAGGGCCTCTTTTCACCTTGTCTTAGGCTTGCACAGCTGAGCACCGCTGTGCCTGCAGACTTCCATTTCCTTCAAAGCTTTGTCTTCTTTGCAGCTGGATACCTGAACCACCTTGAGCTGTAGAGGCACTCACAGGGCTTTAGAGGTTCTGAATCAGATATCTGGAGATGGATGGTGTTGGAAATGATTAAACTGTTGTTCGTTGGGTTTCATGTGGAGGAAGTGAGATCATGGATCTTTAACCCCCTGGAAATGATTAGAGACGAGAAGCACAAAGGAGGCCTTGATGAACATTCTGCCCCTAAGCCATGTGGTTCCTAGTTTTCCATCTCCTGCTGCTGACGTGCAAAGCCAGATCCTTGGTTTTTAATTTTTCATACTGTTTTTAAACAGATACTTTTGCAAATGTAAACATACCCCAGCACTGAAGGTTTCCAGCCAAATTAAAGAGTCAGCACTGGAAAAATCAGCCTTCAGAAGAAGGTCAAATACAAGCAATCTATGGAGTTCATTGGGTCCATATGTGTAAACTTCAGCTAATATGGGGTGGATGTAGTGCAGCATTTACCTTGAAGTACTGAGTTAGAGTGAAGCTGAAAATGTTTTTAGGGATGCCTGTGGTCTGATGGTCTGAGCAGTAGAATTGAACGTGTTGAATGAGAAAAGACCCATGTACTGACTCTTGGTTGCAGTCGCATTCCCTCTTAACAGGAAGAAAAAAGTTTGGAAAGGAAAACGTGCTGTGTGGCATTAATTCTGACAACTTGCATTTATACATTGTTATGTGGGACCATGCTGGGTTTAATAATCTCCAACTACATGCTTATAAAAGCTTAATTTTTCTATGAGGATGCATGTCTTTCAGCCTTTAATTTAATAACTGGGAAGGGTTTCTTTATAAGTTGTACCACCTGCAGTACTAATAGAAATCAAGACACTGCCTATTATTTCTTGGGCTTGATTGACATTTGAGCCAACTTGGAAAAATTCAAGCAAACTACTACTGCATTTAATTTTTTAAAAATTATTTGTACCTATAGTTTGTCAGAGCTTGCCATTGAAAGGAAGCACTGATGAGTGTCCCTCTCTGAAGTGATGAGCTTTTGCTTAAAGCAGCAGATCAAGAAATATTTTTCCTGCCACTACACTCTAATAGTGGGTTAGTTACTAGGAAAGAGTCAGTAAAAGAGGAGGTAAAATGACAAGAGAAATTATGGCCTAAAAGCAGGATCCTTAAAAAGTATCATCATTATATAGCAATTCTCTAATCCTACCCCCATCACCAACAGAAATGCCAGAAGATCTGCAGCACGTCAGCCAGCTAACCTGCCTGAAAGGTGTTATTGTTGCTGGTTCTGCTGCTTGGCTCAGAAATGTCTCTGCAGCTGAAGAGCTACAGGAAAAGAAGTCAGAGTCCCATTAGGATAATGCCAGAGGTGAAACTGCAGTGCCTCCCTGATGCTAGTACATCATTAAGGGTCCCAGAGGAGTGTAGGAGGTGGAGATGCTTGAAGGTTAGAGGAGTTATTCCTTAACTCATGCTTTTCGTTGTAGAGCCGAGGAAGTACACGTGTTGTGCGTGGTTACACAGTGTGACAGGAATGCTGAGAAGGGCTGAAACCTTCCAGCTCCCAGCAGTAGGGTTTTTATTACTGTGAGGATGGAGGTCTCACTGTTGGAGGGGCCCTGGCAGTTAGGCAGGGCATGGGGCCAGGCCAGATAGTGTCCAGCTCCATGGTGAGGGACTACAGGAGCTGTTTAGGAACATGGTGGTGTTTGGGGCAGAGGCAGAAGCTCCATGACAAGGTCCTGCTTTGGAAAGAGAGGCAGGCCATGTAGACTTCAGGGACTTTTTGTGTGTGTTTTCGTAAGGTTTCGATAACTTAAGGGCTTGATTAAGGTTCATCCATCCCTGGAGGGAGAAAGGACTTAAAATTGGTCAACAAATATCCCTACGTCGAAGGTTTCAAACCACTGCACATCTGTGATCCTGTGAAGCATGCCAAGACACCACAGGCCTTAGTGAGATTCCTCATCAGCATTGTCCTCTCACCCTTGTGGAAAGGGAAACTAATGCCTGCAACAAAGCATTTGAACCTGACTGCCTCCAGTGAGACTTCTCAATTTATCTTTGGGGATATAAAATGACAGTGGAACATGTTTTTTTCAGAGCTCTTTTGAACTGGTCTGAACTACATCACTATTGTTATGAATCACCAGGTCATTGGCCTGTGTATTGGTATCCTGTTGGCATGAGACCAGAAGATATTACCTTCCTGGATCTTCAACAACCAGTCCTTGAGTGAGGCAGGGCTACTTGTCAACAGGTCACAGAGGGATTACAGTTACACTGATTTGGTCTCATCTGTGGCTTGCCTCCTGAGGTATTTGGTATTCTCCGTGTATTTTACCGTCAGAGTAGTTAACAAAATAAATTCTCAAGAGAAGTCCTCACAGAAAAGCTGGATGACTTTCTGAAATATATATTTAAATCTATTCCCAGTTATTTTGTGCAATAAAGGTGTAAAGAGACTGAAATTCTGTGATCTGCAATATACACAAGGTCAAAGTTGGTGGTGGTATTGAAAGGTGGGATGCTGTGAATGCTCTAGCATCATGCCTGAGGGTACCCTAAAAATAGTAGTTCACCTTTTTTTCTTTTAAAACAGGTTTTTTTTTTTTCATTACAACAGGACTTCCTGCCCTAGACTGCTCAGTTGATGTTAACAGAAGTAACTTCTGGAAGAGCTTTGTCTCTTCGAGCAAAGCACAGCCAGATGTACTGCTTTGCATTTAACCTGTGTGATTGCATTTTGAACAGTTGCCTAGATGGGCAAATCCAAGGCAGTCGATAAAGCCAGTCTCAAGCCTGTGCAATTCCTCAGCCACAAAGCTGCTGTGATGACCCCCAACATCCACCATCTAAAAATGAAGGAAGGATTTAGCTGATAGGCTGTGCCATGCTAGGTAAAGTGAAACATAGAAGAGAACCTAAGACCTGAAAGAGAAGGCAAAATCTGTCACTGGAGCAGCCAGTTCTTGAGTGCAGATCACCAGTACTCTCTAACTTGGTTCTTCATAAGTTGGCACAACCTTCTCTTTCTGGCAGGCAGCAGTTTCCCTTTGATTAGCACAGAAGGCAAGGCTGGAGAAATGTTATGGCAGGCAGCCTCATCCCTTTACACTACTTAATCCTGACACTGAAGATGTTTCCTCAGTTTTAACTTAGTAAAACTGAGCTGCTGTTGTCTCTGAAACTAATGCTGACACTCCATCGTGGATGTGAAAATAACTGCTGAGACAGCCTTGTGTTTATGTGGGTTTTTTTTACACATTCTGCCAAGAATCAGAATAAATAGAAACCCTTTAAAGAGATTATTAATTAGCCTTCCCCTGACAGATAACTCAGTAGGAAATCCATTAGTAGATGTCCGGGTGAACTCACTGTTTCTGAGGCAGCTTTACTGTTTTCTGCTTTCTCGTTTCCATTGCAGATCTGAAGCCCTGGGTGTCGAATTTCACCTATCCAGGTGTGCATGACTTTTCTCAGCTTGCACTGGATGCCAACAGGAACCAGCTCATTGTGGGAGCAAGGTAAAGATAATCCTTTGATGAGTCTAAGGCTGCTGCTCAAGCTCTTTCCCTTCAGGTTCTGGCTTCAGAGGAGAGTGTGTATCCAGCTTATGTGGCCAGTTTCCCCCTCAAAAAGAAAGCTATAATTTATGTAGAGAGATTAAGACATCTAGTATAATTGAAAAGAAGAGAAAATTACTAGAATTAAAAAGAAAAAAAAAATAAAATATGCAATCAAAATGGCTGGTTAATGAAGCAGAATGCTGGCATCTCACTCAGTACTGTGAATGTCAGAAGAGCTACAGTAAATCACTCTGCATCATCCCTCTGCCAGCACAGAATCTGACTTTATGGTTTATTAGCCATGGCAAAACTTTCTCTCAGAAGCAGGTTCATCTACACACCTTTGTGTAAGTGATAGAGCCAAGGTGAATGGTTGCTTTCTTCTCTCTTAGAACCCACTTCAGAAGTGGTTTGCTTCTTCTGGCTGATGTAGTCAGATCCTCATCCAATGAATTCTGGTGCAACTCTTTCTTCTAGCCCACTGTATATAATTATCATATATTTTCCTTTATGTTTAAACATTATTTTTATTTAGGATGTTACAAGAGGAGGGGGGAAACACATAAGATAAGCACAGCCAAGGTCTTACAAATCTAGAGCTGCATTTGTAATGGGGAAAAGAGCTATGCTTCAGTGAAATAATATATGTCAGAAGTGGTTGAATCATGTGTCCCAACAGCAACTATTTTTTATTGCATAATAAACAGATAAGACAAGCCAAAAAAAAAAAAAAGAGAAGATACTCAGAAGGGTCTAAGAAATCAGTTAAAGTATAACACTTAGAATCAGAGAACATTGGGGTATCAGACTCTGCTATTAACAAAAATGGAGGGAGAGTGCTTTCTTCCCACTGTATTCAGCAGTAGAGGACAGGGACAAGAGGAGCAGAGGTGGAAGAACTCATGGTACAAGCAAGAGAAGAGCAAGATGTGTAGCAGAAGGAGAGTTTTATGCTTCACAGAAACAACTGAAGTGTGATTTAATATACATTTTCTGCCTGTATATGTGCAGTAAATAATAACACTTACCTTCCTGTAGCTGTTCAAATTGCCAGAGGCCCTCCTGCTTTTCATACAGAAACATTTTACTTTTCAAGCTGCGGCTTTACTTGTGCTGGGATCTTTAACCAGAAATTATTAATATTTATTACTTCAGAACAGCATTGCTTTGGGGATGGCTGTGAACAATGCCTTCTGCCAGGCATTGCACAGGCATGGTGCTCTGAGGAATTTGTGGTTTACATAATTGAGCTGCACAGCAGGTTTCCCCTCTGCAGCCCCTCACCCCTCCTCAAACCCCACAGCACGTCCTGAAGGGACTCTCTGCGCCCCTGAGTATGGTTAGACAGGGGTACAACATCATCACAAACAGGGGAGTGACAGCAGAGCTGGCTTCCTGGTGGAGGTACACTATATTGCAGGGTATTGCCTCATGAGGAAGCAGTGACAGTATTTATAATTTGCTTGGAAAAGTCAGTTTTCATGAAGCACTACCCACCTGACCGGGAGACCGAAAGTTTCGGTGGAGCTCCATGGCTGTGCTGAGCAGTTCAGGGTACATTTAATGAAGATGTCATTTCCCAGGCTGGTTTTTTTTTGTTGGATACACATGCTTGGTGTGGAGAAAGTGGGGAGTGCTGAGGCCATTTCCCCATCTCAGCTCCACCCTGTGGAAGGTGACGGGGAGAGGTTCTTGAAAATGGGGTCTGGATGGGTCCTTGGTGCTGCACAGCTCTGGGTGTGCTGAGCTCCTGCTGGAGCTGTGCCTGAGAAATGGGAAGGGGAACTAAAGCCTTTTCTATTCCCTCCTTTCCTGATAAATCCACACCTTGTTCTGGACTATTTTTAGGGGTGATTTTTTGAGTCATTAGTTGCTCGTGCACCATCTGCTTGAATTTGCAAATGAAACAATACCTCAAAGAAATAGGAGCTGTCTCTATCCATATCTGCAGAGTGTAATTTATGAAACCTAAATTTAAATGTTAACCATGTTTAAATGTGCTGCTGTAGATCATATTAGTAGTAATGCCAGCTATTCTGGGGCTGTGGAAGGAGTTTGGGATCAGGGTGGCGTTCATAAGTACTCCCACTTCTCAATTTCCTGGTTAACATCATTCTCTTAGATGATAGAGTTATAAATTATTTCAGACTACTTCTGACTGTCTCTATTTAAAAGCAGTATGACCTCACCACAGCATCTCTTTGGCTTAGTTTGTCCTGTGTTTCAAAGCTTCATAGAAAATACTTCCTAGAAAACCCGGGGGTTCACAAGAGTTTTTGGTTTCAGGAATTGGACACAGCGTGACTGAAACTGTAAGAGGTATTGAGGGCATGCCATGCAGACAGGGAGCTGGAATAACATGAGACTCAGATTTTTAAGCTTTATCCTTATCTAAGAGCCCTCCTTAAATAACTGGTGCTGTCTGAGAGTAAACCAGAGGAGTTTGATAACTCCACTACACCAAACACCTGCCAAGTTAAAATCCCAGAAACAAAAGAATTAGTTTCAAAAGCCCACCATGGTTTCTAAGCAACGTATTTACTTGTCACATCATTTGTAAAATCCAAATTCTTGTGAAAAAGGATATGAATAGTTTAGAACATTGTAAATCTACACTACCCATATTATGAGTCACATTTCATTAAGTATAAAAACAGACATTTCAAAAATTCATAACCTTCATTTTGACTCACAGTTTGCATGTTTTGTTTTTGTTTTGCATATAGTGTTAGTGTTTTAATGTACTGTTTTTCTTCTGTGAATGAGTGATTGTTTTGAAATATTTGCTGCTTTTTTCAGCTCCTGAGCACAAGTGATTGCTATTTGAACTTATTTTAATGGGAGGAAAAATTATAATCTAGACCTCATTATTAGTGAGAAAAAAAATTGAAAATATGGTCACGGTGATTTCACTGTCTGTTGGAGAAGCAGTGCTGTGTCATCTGTGCTGTAGCCAGCGTGCCCAGGCCCCAGGGAGTGTGAGTTTTGTGGAGGAGGGACATGGTGTAGCTGTGACATTCCACCTCCTCAAGGAGCCTTACTCCTCGAGACTGTCTCATTGATGGCTGGGCACAGACAGAAGCCAGTAAAGGAGTGAAAGACCCTGCTTGGAGGCAGGCCAAAAATCATCCTTCACAAGAGCTCCCTGGTGAGGACAACATAAAAGGTGTAAAGGAGGGTGGTTGAGACACCGTCTTGCGTCCCTGCTTGCACAACAGCCGGCTGAAGTGAAACAGCTTGGACAACAGGAGGATGGCACCCAAACAAATGACTCTACAGAGAGTGGCTGGGAAGTCCTAAGGGAAACATTTGACTTTTCCCAGAAGGAAACTACAGGGGTGTGAGCTCGGGGTCATGGCCTGATGGGGCTGCAGATGCGAGAGGCATGGCCACAAGGTCAGCCGTTCACCGTGAGAGGAGGTATCACTGAGGAAAACCAGCCAGAAAGTGCCATGGCCTGGAGCCCTCACAGTCCTGCCTGCCAAGAGGGCTCTCAGCTCCATCAGGAGATGGGAAAGGATCATCCCCATGGATGGGCACAGGGAAGTGCAGCTTAGGAGCCCTTCCCACAACTGGCTGTTACCAACAAGAGCCCAGGGGCAGAGAGTAGGGAGCAAAAGCTGCATCAGGGGACTCAGAACTGGCAAGTAAAGTGCACATCATTATGGACTGCCAGACTTCTCAGCAATAAATGTTAAACTACTTAGCTGCTGGTGATGCAACTCTTGATGCTTGACAGAGGTGATTTCCATACTTGATTTAGAGCTGATCTTAATGTGCCTTTTACTGCCAAGTAGATAGGTGCAAGGGAGAAGATATTGCAGAATCATAGAAAGGCTTGGGTTGGTAGGGACCTTAAATCTAATCTAGTTCCAACCTTCCCACCATGGACAAATATGCCACCCACTAGATCAGGTTTCTCAGGGCCCCACTAAACCTGGCCTTGAACACTTCCAGGGATGGAGCATCAATACTGTTAGTTTGGGGATCAGGGAAGGTGCTGTATGAATTTTCAAGGGTTGTTTTAGGGAAAGCACAGCAGCCTAGGCACACCCTTTTCTGACTATTATGGTTCTGGCTGTATAAAAGCATTTAAAAAAGGCCTGGATCATGCAGGCTTAGGAGCTGAAGGCTGAGTAGGATGACTGATGTCCCAAAAGAGCTCCTTCGAGTTGCAGCTTGCAAAAATATGGCAAATTGTAAATCTATCCTAGGACCCTCAACCAGAAGTTTGGCACCCTGAGTTTATTGAAAGTCTCTGGTGTATGATAGATTAGTCTGTCAGGTACCAGGTTACATGCAGATTTGTGGCTGAACATAGGCTCTTTCCTGCCTCTTTGGCAGAAAGCTCCAGAGCACTGCAGTAAAATGCTCAAAACCTGTGCTTGTCAGAAAATATCACTCTTACCCTTGGGCACCTTCAATCCTGTCCACATCTGGGCTGCCACTAAACCCTTAAGTCTCCATTGATAATGTTGTCTAGGCAAAAATCATTTTGCAAACCAAGAAATTCAGTGGCAGCAGTTGGGTCAGAGTAGTTCCACAGATCCACAGAGTATAAAATCTGTCAGCAATACTTTCTGTTACTAAATGATATGGGCCCCTCACCAACATTTATTCTCACAGGGCTTCAGTGAGGCAAGAAAGCACTAATAATTTCACACTATAGATGGGAATCCAAGGCCAAGAGGGATTAAGAGCCACCCTGCCCTATGAAAAGGCTGTGATGTTATGGCACATGAATATCTAGCATATCTGAAAAGTAGTACAGTACTGCACCTAACACAGGTACTGCAGTGAAACTGCACTTTCTGAAGATACCAGTCAAGGTCTGCACACCCTCAGTCTGCACTTGACTAACGTGGACATAGCCAAAGCTCTTCTCTGGGCTCAGAAAATCCATGGCAGAGGTGTAATTTGGACCCTTCACTCTTGTATTTCCACTTGGTATTTTGATCACTTGCTCTCAGTGTTGCTCCTCTAAAGAAGATGCAAGGTTCATGAAAGCTTGGGAGTCCCATGCACTTACACTGGGAAAGTGGGGCTTCAGCATGGCCAAAAAAGCCAAGTCTCAGACAGCACAGACAACCACGCAAACAAGCTAACATTGGGCACAAGCACGTGGCACAGCCGACAGCTGTGCAGTCCACAGGCTTGCCCTGAAATAGCCAGGACTGGTGTGCCATTTGTCCCTGTTAGCATCTGACTACAGGATTTTTCTCAATACTTTTCTGAAAAAAATGGACTGAACCATTTCTGGTGGCTTTGCGCTATTTTTGCAGTCTTGTGCCAGCTTTACCCCCTGCTAAGTTACATTGGGCTGAGAAATTACCTTGCCAGTAGAGGTATTAATGAGGACATGAGCAAGCAAAGAGCATGATAATGTTTTTGATTATATCCAGATCATAGGTGGGCAGCTGAAAGCACTAGTGCAGAGAAAAGGAGAGAAACAAATGCCTTCCTTCTCATTGTGATTTTTCCTATCAGACAAAAGAATGCTCTAATTAAAGTTGCATCCTTGTATCATAGACTGGAGAGGGGGAGATACCATGGTGATGTGAGGGGAAAAAAAACCCCAAATCAGTCTCTGAAATTAACAGAAACTTTCAAAGGACCCCATTTTTTTTTAAGACATTGCTTGACCTGTGACGTACAGAATGTGGTGAAGGTGAGAAAGCTGTGATTAGACACTGCAGCTAGTTAAATCCATAATTGGGGTGCACAGTTTCTTTACAAAGGGAACAAAAGTGTGATTTAAAGTGCAGGTTTTAACCTCTCTGGTTGAGCCTGGGATAGTTCAAAGGGAGATTTTCCTCTCTGATACTCTGCCAGGTGAGGTCAGCTCAGCCCTTGTATGAAGTGTGGAGGGTAAAGCCTCACTGGGGTGTCTATTTTTTACCTATAGGGATTGCTTTCCTCTGCTGGTCTGCAACCAGTGTGAATTTGGCATACCCTAAATCTATGCTGTCCCTGACTTACACCCCTTGGGGAGCAGGGGAAAAGGTGTGGAAAGGATGAAGGACAGTTTTTGTAATTATGGGATTCTGGGAGGTTTAGAGTGTGGCCCAAATTTTGTTCAAAGTGTAATTTTTTTTTTTCTTAGTTAAAATTTGTGCATTTTTTCAAGCAAAGAACATGAATTTTAGTTATTACTCAGAGTAAATAAATCAAATAAAATGCTATACTGCAACACTTGTCAGGTTGCTGGAAGGGATCTATGTGCACAAGAAGCTGCAGCTGTAGGAGGGCAAAGGGGCAGTTTGGCAACGTTGTACATGGAGAAGAGGGTGAGGGAGTGGCCATCTCTGGTCTGTGATCTTTGTCAGCAGGAAAACAGCTGGTCCTTCAAACTGCCTGCAAGGCAGCACCATCCACCTCTCTGCAAGTGACTTCAGCATTGTTGTGGGGCTGAGCACTTTCACAGCCAGTGCCTGCACAGCCAGTGCTGTGTGAAAAGCAATCTTTGTGCAGCACACACTGATAGGAAGCATCTTTACACAGCAAATTGCAGGCCTCACTAGAAAAATATCTCATATTCCAGATAAAATGAAAATTGGTGATACCCTATCACGAAAGCAGCCACCCATGAGAGGCTCACTTGCTTTAGTAACGCACTGAGAATAATTAAGTTTGAAGATTGTGTTTCCGAGAGTGGGATGGGTGCAAACACAAGGTCAGGATACTTTGGCAAAAGCCTTGGAGACTTGGACATAATGTGTTTCACAGCATCACAGAATGGGGCTGCAGAGCAATTTTCCTCTGCATTACTGAGAACACTTTCTCTTGCTTTGGTTAAGGTAGCGATATGTCAGTTTTATATGGCACGGCTCACCACAGTGATTTGCATACCACTTTCCATCCAGATGTTTAGGTGCTAAGCCTACTGTTCTGTGCCACTGCAAAGGTATAAACACCCAGCAAAGAGAAGGGATCCTTGGGCAATAACTTAATCTCACTAGCCAAGTCTATCAGCATTTACATACAAGTCATGTTGGATACATCCAGAGAACTGAGGATGTTTATCAGCCTAAGTAGGCAGGTGGGGAGGCTGCCTGGGAAGATTTGAACAGTAATCAGAAGAAGAGGAATTTTATGTTTTTCCCTTTGCAAGCTGGTGGAAGAGGGGACAAGGCTGTCAATCCAAAGGCCAATCCCCTTTCTACTTCTCCCTTCTCCAGCAGCCTCCATCCATCTAGATTTCTGCATATTGTCCTGCCTGCCCTGCAGCTGTGTCTGCCTCTTTTGACTCTTCCTAGAGTTGGCCCTGAATATACAGCATCTAGAGGAGCATGGCTGTGCCCTGTGCCATTAAAGCTGATGGTAGTTCTCCACTGAATGCAATGCAGAGGAATTTCATCCTTGTTTCCACAGAGAAGTACTAACTGGGCTTCAGTGCAACACAGAAACAGTAGCTGAGCCCCTGGCTTAATTTGGAAGCTGTTTAATACAAATAAAATGCTGCCTGCATAAGGATCCTCTTCTAAGAGGTTGTTTCTCTAGCTAGGCTGAATTTATAACTGAGAAAAGTTGCATTGGGAAAAGCAATGCTTCATACAGCAACTGCATCATATTACTGTCTGCCATTTGGTATGGTTCTCTGTTGTACTTCTATTGATTTTTGAGGAAGAATGATGTATTGGACAAGTTTTTCTTCAATAGAAACAAAATTACTGGTGAATAAGGATCCAGCTTGTAGGGTAGCTGCTGGTCCTCCACCTTTTCTCCAGCAAGTGTTTGCCAGGCTCTTCGAATGAACCACTGGAGTAACATTTGCAAACAGATTGTCACATCACACTCTGGACCAGGCATGTAATTAACTCCTCCTGAAAGCAAAGGCCAGAATAATCCTTCAGGAGCTGGGTTTCTCAGTATGGTTGGCTAGTTCCAAAATGTGGATAACCATCTGAAAAGTTCAGCCACAGCTGGACCTGCGTGGAGGCGCTGTGCGTTAATCTAGCATGTGATTTGGTAGCCAAGAGCCTTGGGGTCTGATCTTGATTCCATCACTGGCTTGCTGTGTGCTTTGGAGAAGGTCATTTAACTTTCCTCTGGCTCATTTTCTCCATTAGTATAAGGGGAGGAATGACACTAACCAGCTCCTTGGGAGTCGTGGAGCATGACTAAGCTGTGTTTGTCATGTAGTGTGGAAGTACAAAGTATATCTAAGGCCTCCAGCAGCAAAGATAGGAAGAGCTGACAGGAGTTGCTGGCTCCCAGCCCGAGGCTCAGCCCCAGCACGTGGCTTCCAGGAGTGCCAGAAGGGAGCATTAGTTGTCATATGCATAATTCTGTGTCTTGCTTCATATCACCCAAAGGGCCCCGTTCTGTTAATTATTTTTATTTTTATCTACTCTATGACAGTTGTGAGACGCTCTTGCAGGCCTGGATCCTGACTGCAGCACAATCCCACCCTGAGGAGGGGAAGTGAGAGGGAAATGCAGATCTCTTCTTCCGGCATCCAGTGATAGGATGCACTGGAATGGTTTGAAAGTGTGACAGAGAAGGCTCTGACTGGCCATTAGGAAGCATTTATCTGCTGAAACAGTCTATTTTATTTTATTTTACTTACACAAGGAACCTCTTCCCAGAGCCTATCTGAGGCTCCAGTACCTCACCCAGGCTGTGTTGCATGACTGAAGCAGTGCAATACTAGTCCCCAAAAGGGACAGTAACTCTTCACTCAGTTCTCTTCAATTTTCCCGGTCCTGGTTTTGGTTGGAATAGAGTTAATTTTTTTCTTCATAGCGGTACAGGGCTGTGGTTTGGATTCAGTATAAGAATAATGTTGATAAGACATTAATATTTTAGTTTTTGCTAAGTAGTGCTTATGCTAAGTCAAGGACTTTCGAGTTTCCCATGCTCTGCAGGGAGCAGATGCACAAGAAGCCAGGAGGGTGGCCTGAACTGGCCAGAAGGATGTCCCATACCCTGGAACATCATGCTTGAGTACATTAACTGGGGGCACTTGGCCAGGAGGAGCCAATTGCTGCTGGGGGATGGGCTGGGCATTGGGCAGGGGGGAGTGAGCAATTTTATTGTGCAGCACTGTGTTTTTTGGGCTTTATTTCTCTTTCTCATTATTATTATTATTATTATTGTAAGAACAACAACAACAACAATTACAATGGACTTTGTTTCAATTATTAAATAGTTCTTATCTCAGCCTGTGGGTTTTATCTTTTCCCAATTCTCCTCCCAATCCCACTGAGGAGGGTGGGAGTGAGCGAGTGGTTGCACAGTACTTAGTTGCTGGCTGGGGTTAAACCACAACATTCTCTCAATGTGTATTTTTTATGCATGATCAAACATTATTATCAGCTTCTGTTGGCTTTGTTTCTACTTGCAGAGTAATTGCCCAGAAGAGAGGGAGCTTAAGACAGCCTGTCCTGTAAGGAGGAAGGGGGTAACTTCTCACACCTACTATAAGGTGCAGGGAAGTAGCAACAAATGAGCAGGTGTAACATGTAGTGATAGAGACCAGCTGAGTTAAGGCAACATATTGTTGATTTCTGTGTGCATGTCCAAGTCCTGAGAGGTTCTGGTGGTGGTGAGCACATGGGCTGTCATGGCTCTAAATTTGATAGCAGGGGTTTTTCTGAAATATAGAGAGGTTTTCTTACCTACTTGGTGTGTGAGGAGTTAGGAAATGTGAACAAGACTCACTCATTTAAATAGCAAAAAAAATCTGAAGCTAGGATAGCCTTTTATTTATACATGACTAGTCCATCAACTGCAGGGATGTCCCTCCTGATCTACCACAGCAGAACTGAAAAGCTGCTCTCTCTTAATTAGGAGGAAGCACCTTTTAATCAGGCAGTACAGTGCTGACAGATGTGGTGCCTGAAAAGAGGCACTGCAAAGGAGGCCTGAAGGAGTGACTGAAGCATGCTGCAATGCCTGTGCTTTCAGAGCTCCTGAGAGGGTCTCTGTTATTGTTCAGGCACTCCTATCATGTGGCTTCCCAATGGAAAGGCTTAAATTTGTCTTGTATCTCTATTGCTCAGTGGCATCATAGCTAAAGTGCTCTGCCTTCTAAGTAAATTGTTTCAAGGCCAGGCAATGTGTGAACAAGTGCATGTTACAAAGTTCACCCAAGGTGCTCTTGGCTACATGAAATAAATACATAATAAGCAGATTTTAATTGGAATGTCATGGCAAACAGATTTAAGTGGGTATGTTCTTCCACACCCTTTTCTGAATCGCATCTCAGCTGCTCTCTTGCTCCTCTGGTATGTGTGCTTTGTGGTACCAGGCACAGGGAGCACTTAATCATTTTACAAGCATCCAAATACAAATTATGAAGCCAATTAACAAATACTTTCATTTAAAGGATTCCTGCTGCAGCTTAACTCTGTTCATATGCACACAGGATAGAGCTCCCAGTTAAGAAAGTAATTCAACATCTACTCATGACTGTAAATTACACTTCAGCAAAGGTTTACGTGCTGTGCCCCAACTTTGGGTGCGAGTTATTCTCCTAACTAGGACATAAACTAATGGTCCAGGAGATAATTTCCTGGTTGTGCTGCAGATATGTTCTGTGATGTTGGCTAAATTGCTCAATCTGTGCTTTAAATTTAAATGAGAGTGATGTATCTTTTTCTTTTCTGTTTATATTCAGCTGGCACATTCTTTAAGCCTAGGTTTTATACAGCAGGACAGTCTTTACAGAAGCTAACTTTGTTTATCTGAGCTGGAGATAATAATAACCCTCTGCAATCAGAGGTGACAGAGAGAGGATCTGCCCTCAGGTTGTTTGAACAGGCACTGGCTGGGAATCAAATCTCCAGAGGAACCAGCATCAAGCCACTTTGTGTCTTAATGCAACAAAACCACAGCCTTGTCTCAAACTTCAGGGCATTACTGTTTAACATGGGCATTTTCAGAAAGGCACTGATGTTTATGAAAAATAAGGTTAGTTGTAATAATAACTACAATAATTATTAGTATTTATTATATTATAATTATAATATTATTAAGTATTATAGTAAATAATAATAATTAGTAGTTTGAGGCATAATGCCATTTGTCCGAGAGTACTCAGAGGAGTGTAGTCACTTGCTCTGGAGATGGCTGAAATGCAGCCAAATCTGGGGTAAAACAAAGCTTGGGTTTAATACTGTGAAGTTATGTGACCTTTTAGGAGAGCAATTAAGAAGGTTGTCCTAACCCTCCAAATTTGTGCACCAGCTTTTCATACAGAAGCAGTAGGATATTAGAATATCCTGGCTGCACCAGGCAATTGCTCTTCTGGCCTAGTCTGGTGGGTTTAATTTAGGAGAGCATTCAGCATTCACTTATAAGAGAAGATGGGAGGGAAAGAAAAAGACAGAAAGAAAGACCAAGAAAGTGCCTCATGCATTCATGTGGAGATCTCAGTGTTCTTACATACTTCTTAATCATACTCCTTCAGCTGCTCTAAATTATAGTTCAGCAAGGTATTAAACAGACATAACTTCAAACACAAGCAGAAAAAAAGGACACAAATGGGGCAATTCTAGCTACAGTAAACCATGCCTGTCATTCAGAGACCTTGCTCATTCTTGGACTGTAATTGCAGTTAAAATGCAATTCATAAAATCGGCACTGTCTGATTCAGCAGGTGTTTCCCTTTGGCATTTTACTCCTGATACAGCTTTACAGAACAAGTATGGTTTAAAGAGCATGTTATTAATTAAGGATTAGTCAGTTCTAGCTGAGCAGGTCAGCTGGAGTCAGGAGGTGTCTGATAGCCTGGTTTGCCTACAGGTGTTTGTATTGCTGCTGGTGAGATGTGAGAAGGATCAAACAAACAAACAAAAAAACCCCTGCCAGTGCCTGTACAGACACAGGTGAAGCAAGCTGATAAAAAACATAGGGAAACCCTCCTTTCTGTAAGAAAGCCCCAAGGTCAGACTTAGAGAGCTAAGGTTAGTATAAAGCTTTTGGAAGATCATTGTGCTATTCACACTAGCACTATGTTCCTGCCTGGTTTAGTCTCAGGCACCCAAGTGACTTTGTCCAGGTGCTGCACAGCAGTCACTGAGAGAACAGACTGGCTTTATTGAAATGGACACTACCCCTGTCTGCATCTGTTTTGGCTGAGTGCAATGAAAATTGTGTCTTTTGGATATGTCTCTTTCATTAAGGATATTTTGGTTGAATTTGTTCTGCAGTGCTTTCCAGGGAAGAAGAAAAAAAAACCCCTAATATTAAAACTTATTACCTAGTCAAACTGTCCAGCTTTTTGCAAGCCTAGAACAAGGAGCTGAAATCTGCATTATAAGACTTCCAAAATCAATGCATTTAAATAGCATGCTTAACAACAGGAGAGAAACTTCAAGTCCCTAGTTATGAGAACTTTTTTTCCTGCGGGTATTGTAACATTGGAGGCCTTTCCCAGCAGAAGGCTTGTTCCATGATATCTCATGTCCTGGAGTTGCATTAATATTTTGGTGTGAGAAGGTATGTGGTGTTCCAAGGGAGCACTCAGATCTGTCACTGGATGAGAATTTACCTTCATTTTGAAATTTCAGCTGTGTGTAGCTTACTGCTTCTGGTCTGCTGCATGCACCTTTATTTTAGTCTAATGCTGATGCTGAAGAGTTAACAATTTCTTTTTTGGGAAAATATGCAGCCCTTTGAGACAGAATAGGGTTTCAGACTGTACAAAAGAACTTCTGGATCTTGAGTGACAGAACTAGGAGAAAGGATGAAGATTTCCTCTGTATGTGTGTCTGTGTACTTCTTTGTGTACTTACAGGAGGTATAATAATCACTGATATATTTTCTTCAGATATTGCTATTGGGTCTCATTCTTCTCTGGGTAACCAGTCCCAGTACAGAATACTAAGGTGCAAGTCAAGAGGAAGTCAGAGCTATATCAACTGAAGATTTGATATCAGGAGTTTAACTTCCCAAGTTCCCCATCATCCTTGTCCCCATCCTTCTTTATTAACAGTCAACAATGTTTGAGAGCTTTTGATTTATTTATAGAACTGGGACAAAGTACACAGGCAACTCTATGCTTATGACTTTGATGGTACACAAGTGATACATAACAGAAGAAGGAAAAATTGCTCAAGCCTTGTCATGGTTATTGTGACCCAATATGAATCTCTCACTATCAAAGTTTGAATTTTTTTTTTTTTGCCTGGTCAGGGCGTGCTGCTGACACTGACCCTACAGAAGGCTCTTCAGAAGAGTCCCTAGGACCTTTTCATCATTATAGGATCTTTCCTCTGGGGTAACTGACCTAGGACTGGAACTTGCATTTTCACTAGGTGGGGGAATTTCTGTATACTGGCATTTCTAGAGCAGATGAATCCATATCATCAAAGCTGCACTTTCTACCATTTAAACAGAGCTACTTCCAGAAGTATGGTTCAATTCACCTTACATGATATAAATGTGTATTCTCTGGGAGATTGTGGTGTCAGTGATGTTGGAAAAGGATTCCAGCTCTTTAGACCTTCTGACAGATGGGATGCAAAAAAAATGAAGTTTGATGTGGCCAAAAGCTTCAAGCACACAATCCAGTCCGTATGGCTTAATGTCAGCTGATTCCTGGTAACTGCATTGTCTTAGCAAGAAAAAATGTGAGATAAATTCTGTTAACTAAGCCTTATCTATAGGTGTTTATGCAAATATGTGTTGCCTCCTATTTGTGATGGGATATGAACATTCAGAAGGGTGACAGGAGCTCAGCTGATATGTGGTATATCATGCTACAGTGACTTCTGTCAGGAATTCCCTTGCTTTGCCTGTGAAGAGACAATGACAGGAGGATTGGGAATATCTGCAGTCACTGCCTTGATTTCCCTGCTGATTTTCTGTGCAGAGATTCCACTGAGAAGTATCTGCTCTCTTCTCTTCCACGAAGTCCTGAATGGGAATTCCCATAAGAACAGGCTTGGGGAAGCATACTAGGAAGTAAGTTCTGCTCCAGCTGGCTTCTGTCCAATCCCAGTTTTCTCAGAATTCAGTGAAAAACATGACTGCAGCCCACATGGACTTCAACTAAAGCCTGCTGAGACTCTGCAAATGGCCCTTTGTGGCTGGGATTTCATTGTGGTTCTTCAGTATGGATTCTGGAATAATACTAGGACCTGCTCAGAACTTTGTTACCAGGTTCACTAAGATACTGATGAACATGTCAGTGAACAGGCATATAACTGCTTTTGTATTCTGTGGAGAGGAGTCCAGGAAAACCTTTCCTTTGCAGACATGAATGACCAAAAACTATTACTTGCTATAATAACTTTTCCCTTTGTTCCTTGGTAGCCTAACAGTTTGTAATTTTTCTGCTTGTTCATGCAGGAACTACCTCTTCAGACTTAGTCTACGCAACGTTTCTCTTATTCAGGTATGTTCACTTTTTACTCTCATATTTTATTTGACTTGTTAATGAAAGTTCTGTAATATTTGATGTACATTTTCAGAAGCCTACATAGTGTAAATTTGCCCAAAGTGGTGGAGCAGGGAGAAGACAGAGTCCGAACCAAATGCTTATTCCCACTCCAGTGATAATGCTGGGGGAAGAGCTCTGCTACACTTGGATGGTGCTGTCTGCTTTCGATTCTCAAGTATTTGGGTGATAATGGCATCTGCTAAAAATTTGGCATCTTAAGAAAGAAAGAATGTAGTGTGACTGATACTGGCTTAAACACAACAATCAATAGAAATCCTTGACTTTCTTTAGAGATATCAGCAACATGCTGGAGAAGGTTTTACTATTCTCATCCATCCTCATTTTAGCCCTTGCAGGCCTTTGTGAACATGGATTGTTGAGAAGCTGTGGTTTGCTGAATGCATTACTAAAACTATGGACTTGCAAGCATTCAAGAGGCAAAAGGGGTTGAAAAATGTGTGTTACCATTGCCTTTAGCAAGATAAAGCAGATGAAGTTTGAAAGCGCTTGAAAATATCCAGCACTTTTAGGACTTTACTCTCACTGCACTGAATCTGGAATTGAAGGATGCAGCAAAAATTGTTAATGAAAACACCAGCTGCTTATCTTTAAATAAATTAACACTTATACTCTGGGATACTTACCATCTTCTATAGTTGCTAGATCACCAAATAAGTATTCAGCATTTTTTCTGACAGACTGGGAGGCCTTGCTCCTGTACCTGACCAAACAAAGAAGCCATTAGAGTAGTATTGCCAGCCATTCTGATGTGCACAAGCCTTTTGCTGTTAGTAAGAGTTACAAGTATAGCTGGAGAGAAGAAAAGATGTTTAATGGTTGTAAAATGCATTGAATCTTCCTTTAAAAGGAAAACAAAGTCCAGAGTTACCAATGACAACAATAAAGAGTTAGAGAAGCTGCTACTCCCATTTGGCAGTGCCTTCCCTTTTGCAGAGCCGTATTAGCATGGCTGGAAGGTTTCCAGTGAGCACCCAGGAGAGGGAAGATCGTACTTATGAGAGGTGTCATACATTCTGCAATGCCTGTTACCACACTGCCTGACACAGCCTCTGGTGCTTGTCAGGGATCCCCTTCCACAAAACCCAATTGTGAATCTCTCTCATACACTTCTGAAGCCAGGCTTGGCCCTCTTCAGTGCAGTGAGTTTCCTTTTCTACACTGCAAAACATGGGAAGTCTCCTTCTATGGCACTGGAGGTTGCTGTGGGATCTCCGGTTAACATAATGAGCTTAGCTCGCTCCTGCTTTCTGGGTGTATCCGGTTACTTTGCCAAGACTTTTTGCATGACAAAGAGAGCATGGAATTATGTTGACACACGTGTTGGGAATGATGGAAGTGATTGTTTCCCAACCTAATGGTTGCCTAAGTAGCTGCTTGGCTTGTCTCCATAAAGCTCATGATGCTTTTTAAAGGCACCACCTTCCCTTCACCATGCATCATTTTAAAGGTCAGATCAGAAAGTGAGACAAGAAATGCAAGGAACTTGCATTTAGTTCTGTAGGGGTGAGAGAGTGCACTCCAAGAAATAATCACAATGTTAATTCGCATTTTGTATCTCCTCTTTGCTTGTAAATAAAATACAGTGTGGATCTTGCCAGGCCTGAATTGGGATAGTTTTTCATCTTGAGATTGTATTCTGATTTATTTCTGCTCATGCAACTTCATTGTCATCCTGTCAGTGGTGCTAAATCTGCCTCACGGTGCAGGTTTGCGCTGACAGATATCTGCCCCCCTGCATTTGTACTTCCAGGAGGTGAGGACAGAAACATGAGGAGCACAGTCTATGGAGACATCAGGATATGCTGGCTGTGGGACAAAGCCTGGCAGTGAGAGGAATGTGCCCCCCTAAGCGTGGTTCGATGAAGTATAAAGCTGTTTTTCCCGAAGTGTTCCTGTGCTGCATCCTGAGGCTGCACAGTTCCTGTGGGAAAGAGGCACGCCACGTGGTTTAGATAGGAAGTTACTGTTACGGAACTGCAGTAAATTAAAAGACACCATTTAGTATTAACTGGGAAGTTATCGATTAAGAATGGTATAAAAAAGACAGCATAACCTAACAGAAGGATTTTGATTTCAGGGCAGTGAAGGAAGAGAGGTCAGTTTTGGGATGTGTCAGCTCTTGGGCCCCTTTATAATAAGGGGTCAATTCTTTTTCTTTCTCATCTCTCCTCTGCTCTACCATGTGTTGATGTTTCCTCCTCACTTCGAATTTTCTGTTGGTTCTGCTGAGGTTGTTTCTCCAAGGCACTAATCTTTCACATGAGAACTAGTGAGTGGAGTGGATCAAAAAAACTGAAACAGAACAAAAAAGGTCCTGCTCCACAGAACCAAATGTCCCAACTTCTCAGAGATTTTTCCTCCTCCTCTCTTTGTTTCCAAAATGTGTTTCAGAAATTCCAACTGGGACCTGTGAAGCTTTTCATCAAATGAGTTTTAGTTGCATGAGAACTTTTGTGGTGGTTAATACTTTTGTGAAAAACATTTTTGGCTCATCTTCAATATCCATAAGGAAGTTATAGCCCAGGTATTTTGGGGATCATCTGTGATTTTTTTCTACCTCTTTTTCTTGCCAAAATTGAAGACCGTGTTAAAGAATTACTGAAAATCAGTATCTTGAGGTGGGGTATCCAAAAGCACCTGTAAATACTGGAAACTTTGGCATGTAGCATTCAAATTCTTGCAGCAGTCAAGAAGCACAGTTTTAAAATGGATACTCTTCCCTAAATCTTTAGCATCTCTTTTAAACAAAATCTCTGTTTCATGTCCATCTTTAAATGATTGTCTTATATGTATTGTAAACTCTCATTACTAGACATTTTATAGAACACTTCTTTTAAATGATGTGCACTTGGAGACCATGCTGTCTAATTTATGCATGGATCTGAAACAAGGCTAGCTCCTAATCTGCAGCTTTCAGGGTGAGGCCATAGAAAAGTGAGTTTTATATTGGAGTTTGTAATTAATAGAGTAGGTGGAAGGATCATTTTAAAAACATAAGCCTTTAGGCAAATTTTTTAAAATTCACAGTACTGATTGGGATTTCTTAGCAAGGAATGCTATTCTGGGGTGTGTGTTAAAAGCAGCCTATTTGGCTGGCATTTCATAAATCAGAGTACAGTGCCTACCCCCTGCTCACTGTGATTTTACCTGGACTCGTAGTTCTCAAACTGAGTAGGAAATTATTTCTGAAACCTTTTTGAGATACAAAGATTTCCAACCTTTTTGCGCTGAGATGAAAACAAGCCTCTTTGATATTTTTGTAAAATCTGAAGGAGAACGAGATAGACGTGGTTAATTGGCATGCAAATACTCTGGGTCAAGTTATTTTCTGAAGCATCAAAAGAGAGCATTTACATGTGCATTTCTTTCATCTCAAACAATTGTCCTTGTTTGTTTGGGGCATCCTTTTTCCTCTTTCCCTTCCCTTTTCATTTTCTTTTCTTCTTTCTTCTTTTCCTTTCCTTTTCCCTTCTCTATGGATCTAAGATGTCCTTTTGGACTCTTATCTGGTAAGTGTAATAGAAGACGTTAGAATTTCATAAAATATTTTGGTTTCAATTGTTTGTTTTAATGGAAGATCTCTTATAAAACAAGTTTTTAAGCAGTCCTGTGAAATTTGTGCGCTGGTATATCAGGCTAGTAGTGTTTCAAGTATTTAAAATACTTCAAGAGTTTGTACTGTATTTTAACAGACTGTGAAAGAATAAATAAGTGCACTTATTACAAAACTATTTGGAAAACATCAGTTATTTCACCTAAGAAAGACAAAAATTGAGAACAAAATATGCTCTAATTGACAATTTGTGGAGTTCCACACTGTCCAGTACCACCTAGGTCTACAATTACAGATCTACTGGTACCCCACTGCTAAACATGAAAATGCTACAGAACACACAACTTCATTTGCTTCTGAAATTTGGCTCCACATTTCTAAATAAGATCCCCTAAGTAAGATCCACAGGGGCACTTTGGATAGTGCTACCTGGTCACTAGGGCAAAACTTGATTAATTTCTCAGTTCCACTGAGGCATAAGACTTAAAACGAAGCTTAAAGTAATTTATCATTACACTAAATGTGTAATTTATCATTACACATCAGCTCTTAAATCATGATCTGAACCTTACTGAAATACATTTCCTTCTGCTGATATTGTTCGGGTTTTGGAGTAAGCATTTTTTCAAACCTGAAATAGAGACAAAACATTTCCACAGTGTCCTGTAGCAGATAAACTGCAGTCACCTATCCAGTGCATTTCTGATAGGAGAGGTTTTACTCCAGTTTTTCTTCCCTCAATCTAAGAAGCAACAACATATCTGCCACAGAGATGAAGCTCTTAAACTGCACAGCTGCTCCTGAAGACACACTTCCCTCCCTGCTGCTCCCTGAAGGGATCTTTAACTCTGTGGCACAATCACTGGTAAATCAACAGCATGTATCAACAAACTGTAGTTAATAATAATAACAATAAAACTTGTCTATCAGTCTTCAATATGTCACTTAGCAACAAATGGAGCAGGTTTTGTCTTTTGCACTTTGAATCAAACCAAGCATTAAATGCATTATTTTCTACTTATTTAGGGCTCAGTAGTGCCACACTTGTCTGCTGATGAGAAACATGCTCTGTAAGTGTATAGAAGTGTGAGGAGAGATGGCAGGGTTTAACTTAGTTTTTCTCTGTATAGTTGAATAAAATATGATAAACAAAATCAACAGGGAACAGTGAGTAATACAGTTTGCAGCACAAATTGTCACTCAAGTAGTCTTTCCTGGTGAAAATACTTCACTGAGAAATATTAAGGATTCACAATATGTTCATAAAGCCCCAATACTTATCAGAAAACTTGCAAATGTTAGATAAATCTTCCATCCCCAAGAGTTGCTGGATAGGCACCAGATGGGTCTTGGTGGGCCAAATTTGTGCTGCTGGCTCTGCCCATGGATGCCTGAGGTAAAGTTAATCTGCCTGGTTTGTCTGCCTGGTGTTTAACATGTGAAATAGGGCTGCAGCACTCCTTTATAAAGTGCTGTGGGGTTTGCTAGTAAAAGAGAGGTAAAAGTACTGTATTTCAGATTTCCTTGCAGAAACATCTTTGAGCCACTTGTTCCTATTTTTCAAAATACCCTTTCAAAGATCATGAGAAATTCAGGCATTGATAATGCAGCACAAGCCCAGGGCTGGGCTGGCCCAACTTTGCTGAAGGTATTTATTTCTTCAATCTAGTTGGAATGTGAAGATTATCATCCAATTTAAAATCCAGTTTGGGAAGTAATTTCAGGAAAGAGTAAGAATACTTTCCTTATCTTTATGCACCATTGAGTTGCCTGACAGGAACTCTTTTTTGAAATGTTCGGGAATAAGCTTCACTTTCCAGAAGCAGTTTATTATTTGTTTCTTGCAGATTCCCAGATATGCATTTGAATTATGCAGCACATATTTCTAGATACAACGTTTATTTCTTTATTTTCAGGCCAATGCAGTTCCCTCATTTAAAAACATAATCAAAAGACCTCTACTAGAGCAGATGCAGTCTTTAATATGTGGCTCATAGCTGAGTCCTGGTTGTCACATATTTTATCAGTATGAAACATTTTTTATTAACAGATTAACATATAAATCTATTCATAAATCACCTTCCAAAGCTGCACCTAAAACCTCTCACTCTCAGCCTAGAGGTTTAAAGCTATTCCATAATAAAGCTTATATTGGCTGGAAAAACTTTCTTGTAAATTCAGCTATTTATTCTTATGGTTTCGGGTCCCCAGATAAAATCTACTCCCTGAATATTCCCTTCCTTAAAACGACTGGTCAGGAGTTAGATTGCAGCTTTCAGGTGCAAGTCATCCTTCCCAAGATTTATGTAAGAGAGAAATTTCTACGTGGAGTGAGAGATGAGGGATGAAAATAATGCATGTCAGACTGCAGGTGACCATGTCTGAAGGCCGCACCTCATCCTTCAAGGACACACTTCTCCAGCTCCTTACTGCAGGGAGCTATACTCTGTGATGGGCTCCAGCATCTGCTGTTGGGAACCAAACTCCTGCTGATGTTACTCATCAGCTGAAATTCAGAGAGCAGACAAAGCAAATCTCTTCTCACAGTCCATAGTGTTGAGTGATTTCTGAACAAAACATCCCCGCTATCTGAGAGAACCCAGCTCATGAGTCCATTTATAACCAGCAAAGCTTTTAAGCCCAGGTTTAGCTTTAAATAAATGCCAGTTTTCTTTTGAGAATTCTCTGAGTTAAGAACATACTGCATGCTCTAGTGAGTAAAAATGTTTCAATATGCACATTCATAGGTCTGCTAAACTGGCTCAGAGTCTACTGTCTAGTCATGATCAATTTAATTGCTCTCTAAAGTGAGTATTTAGGCATAGTATAGGAAGTTCTTATATATGTATTTACATATCTATTTTTCTATATGTACTCATAGACAGGAGGATCATATACATAGGGTATAGCACCCCTATAGAGGAGATCCAGGAGCTGTACCTGCTTGGATTTGTACTTTAAGCAGGGCAGCCTTCCTGGAGTCAGTGAAGGCCACGGAGCTGATTTGCATCCAGAGGGGAGCTACTCTGTTCTGCTCGCACAGTAAAGTGAGGTTTACGTGATGGATGTCAGCTTTGGATTGCCAGCCTGCTTCCCCTGGTAATTTGTTAGTTGGCATTCTCTCCTTCCCAGCCTCATCTCACCTAGAAGCCAAAATTACTACAGGGGTTTTGGTCTTTGTCAGCAGACATTATGAGCAGGATTTAGAAACTGAGAATTTAATTAGCTGCTGAAGTCACTTACTGATAAGAGTAGCATATTGGACTCTTTATTTGATAAAACCCTGTCAGGCATTTTATGTGTACGGAATGAAGACTAATGCTCTTATTTCTTGCAACTTACAGTCAGGACCATTAGACATACTTTAAAAAGGGAAGAGGAAAAAAATGAAAATCAAAAGAAAAATAAATTCCTTGGACTTCTCATTTCCTGACACCAAGGTTGCTTCTTTATCATTGCAAAATATATTTTGGTTTGCATGTTTAGCCCTTTTTCTCTGTGGGCAGAGCAGAGGCATAGTATAGGAAGCAGCTCCAGGAGGCTTTGAGGGATCTTCATGTGCTTATGGCTGTCCCCAGCTCTGACAAACTCACTCATCTGTGTCTGCTGTCAACAAGCCCTGCAGATGTTCTGAGAGGCAAATCAGCCTCCTGTTGTAGGCAGCACCCTACCTAAGCCAACATTTATACAAAATGAGATTTATACCAAAAAAACGCTTCTGAAATTCTTATTAGTTCAGGTACGGCAGTGGTTTATCGGCTAGCTGTACAGGCTGCCGTGCTGCAAGGCACAGAACGCATTTCCGAATTCTCCTGCCGCAGTTACGGCTCCGTGACTCCATCGCTGCTGAGGGCTCCAGCACAGGACGGGTTTAATGCGCACCCTGGCTGGGAGCAGTCGATGCGGGAGCAGTGATCTATTGAGTTCCACACGCCAGCACAGCCAGCTCCTGCTGCCCCTTATCCTGGGGCCGAGGGGGTGCCTCCCCGGTGTCCCCGCTCAGCGAGGCCGGGTTTGTGGCGGGAGCTGCCCGGCCTGGCTCTGGCAGAGGCGCCGCGTCCCGCCGGGCCGGGCAGCGCTGCCTCCTCCTGCCTGGGCCGCGGCGTCCGGCCCGTGCGAGCCGAGCCGCACATGCTGGGCAGGGAGAAGTGAGAGGAGTTCTTGGAAACACAAAGGAGCACCTTGGGCTTCTTACAAGATGAACAATGGAGTACTTGGGCCAATTAGTGCAAAAAAATAAGCAGCAGGTTGGCGCTTTGGAAAGACTGAGAATACAGAGGAATATCTACATTTGGTTCTCAAAGCAGAGCTTAAGTGCGATCTAAATGATTCATGTCCCTTGCACTGGCTCTCTGCACAGGATTAAGTCTGACCCTGTTAGCATCCAGTCATTTGTAATGAGAGAATTTAAAAAATCACCATTTATTGATTTGCATCTCTCAAGGGCCCACAAATGACCTCACGTTTCCTCTAAAACCAACTATTGACCTCGTTGCAAAAAAGAAAAAATTTATAGTAAACACATTTCATATTACTATGCGTATTTTTTCCCTAGGTAAATAATCCTGCTTTTCTCTGTTAGTAACAGTTCAGCTGATGTGTGTTTTACAGCTTTTTTAAGCGCGGCAGTTCTGAATGACGAATAGGAGGGGATTATTGGAGCTATGGAGCAGGCACAGACGTGTCCTGCACAGCTGTTACAAACACCCAGAGCTGGGGAGCTGAGATGGGAACAGTTTGCTCATCACTCCCACAGGATATTGATCCTGTCTCAGCATGGCAGGTGCAGCTGAATCCCTGAATCCTTTGAAAGCCTCAAAGAGCTTTGGCCTCCAAGGTTTCCAGGCTGAGCTCAAGGAAAGCCCAGCCCACACTCTAAGAGGACAGATGGGTAAATAAGCACAACCTTGACTGTACCTGTGGTATCTCCAGCCACCCTGACTGGAGAAGGATAGGAAGTTTTCATCCTAAAAACCTTTCTTCAGGGCTGGGGAGGATCAGCAGCAAACCTTCAGCTGAACAAGATCAGGCAATAGCTGCTGTGGGTTGCCTGCTGCTGGGTGGGCAATGGGAAAGGAAGGGTGGGTACAGCCCTGGAGGAGGGTAAGGGAATATGGCTCTGGGGCTTGAGCAGTTAGTAGGAACAATTATCTTAAGTTATTCTACTGTCATTGAGATGCTTCTTTCATCTAGAAGATACCACACAATGGTTATAGCTGTTACATTTTTATCGCTAACCTGACCAAGTAAGAGACTATTCTGAGACTGCAGAGACCAAGTGTGGTGAGCTGGGGGAAGGGCACGTGCAGAAAAATGACATCTTTTTCTCCATTCTCTGTAAGGAGAGTTTGGATAGCATGGGCTGGCTGCTTCACTTGCAAAAGCTGTAAAGAGGTAAGGTGGTTTCCAGCAGTCCCCAGTCTGAGCTTTCCTTTCTCCAGATGTGAAGCTGAGATAATGACACTTTGTCCTTTTGAAGTGCTCTGAAATATGTGGCATTCTGTTTAAGATCTAAATGTTACATGTGATTACATGCACTTGTAAATATAGGAAATCTGCCATAACTGTGAGCCTACAAAATTGTCATGTTCTGATTCATTGTAGGTGTAGTATTAAGCAGTTATCTTCACCTTATCACACAATTAGGCAATTCCAGCATGTCCACGTGTTTAAAATGAAACACTTTTTCACTGCTTGTTTTCTAAACATTTTGAATGAAAACCTTTGAATGTGAAAATAGAATAGTTGGGGTCTGCTAGGGGAAGAATGCTATACAAATGTATCCCTCCAGATAAAAATACTTAGAATATGAATAAACCTGCAAATTTGTGTAAAAAAGAGAACATCTAGGAAGCCATGTGGGGGAGGGTTAATAAAAATATGTTTTCGTCAGAAACACTTTTGTCAATAATTCTATTCAGTATTTTAATTATTAATTATTCACTTCAGACAGGAGACAAAGCAAGGTTTTGAGGTTTTAGAAAAAGAGTATTTTACTTCCTTATAAGTAAGGAAAAGGGGCTGACAGGGCTGCAGCCATTTGAATAGGCTGCAAGGTCACCCAGGGGGAAGTGATTTAAGCTTTATTAAGAATGTGAAAAAAAAATCCTAACTTAGCCTGGGAATATTAAGAGACAAACTGCAATTGCCTAAAAGGAGAGAATTTTGATGCATGGGGCAGAAAGGAATGATCAATGGTTCATAAATATAACAGTGGTAAACACAGTGACAGGAGAAAAAAAAGTATGTGGCTAATATAATTGTTACAAATTTAGTAGCTTTTGCTGTGGCACCAGTTATTGAGGATTTAAGAACAAGGCAAAAAAAGAAAAAGAATTTTTTTTTAATAGAAGATAAATGTGAAAGCTTTGAAAACCAGCAGAAAGGAGATAGGAAGAAACACAAAGAAGTATGCTGCATTAATCCTGTTGTACAATCATTTTGTATTCCCTCATCTTAATTATAAGGCGTATTCTCAAAACTCATTTATGGAATCTTTGACCTTCATAGAGGTCAAATGCAAATGTGCTGGAGGGGAGGTGAGGGAAGAGCCAGGTGGAAGTGGGAACGTAAGGGCAGGACTCAAACTGAAGGAAATTGAAAAATAAATCCTGGGTTGGCAGGAGAGTGCAGACTGGAGAACAGAACAGAGGATCTGGGAGGAAGGAATAAAAGACACTGCACCAGAGCCATCTTTGCAGGAGAAGGAGCAAATACATTCCTTGTTGAGATGAAGCTTGGCAGAGCTTACTACAGCATCAGGTGCTGACGTCTGGTGTTGGAAAAGAGGAGGCAGAAGCAAGGCAAACTGTGACAGACCAAGCAGGGAGTCTGAAGGCATCTGTTTCCCAGCCTTAGTAGGAAGATGGGTGGATTGACGCTGTGCACAGTGGTCAGGTTCTGGCCACTGGCAGTGGCAGCAGGCAGGGGCAGTGTCCAGCTGGGCTGGGCAGTGAGGGCACAGTAGGGCTTAGAAACACTTGAAATTTTGGTGGTGGGACAGAAGTGGCAGAGAGCCATTGTCCCTAACACTGCAGTTCAGTTTTGATTGAAATTGTAGTGCACTTCCAATAAGAAGCAGACTTGAGAAATATCATTTGGATTCCAGATAAATTAACCCCATTGCTTTTTTCCCCCAAACTGACTCCTTGTTCTTCTCGAGTAAAGTATTTAATTTACACTGATCGAGTGCTGGACTCAACCACTGCATATGTTGCTGGGGATGTGGTGGTATTTGAATTATCAAGTTCTTGATATGAAGAAATTGAGAGATTGAGGTCCTTTTTGGCTTGTCATTTCCCCACTGACCACTGAAAAGTATTACTGCATTGAGCCTTCCAGAGTATTTAGATGGATGGATGTTGGCTTCACACTTCATTGGAAATGCTGGGGAGAGGAGTTGGAGACAGGATACAGGGAATTCTACACTTTTGGTTCTTCACTTTCTCTGTATTTAAGTGTTCCTTTCTGATGGAGCACAGATGGTCTTAGATTAAGGAAAATACATGCCAGAACTGCAGGCTAGGCTCAGACTGGGAGTTAAGCTTGACATGAAATAAGCAGAAGGCTGTAATTAGCTTATCAAGAGCGTTAGGCACCTGGTGGAGGAAAGCAGAGATGTAATGCACAATGTAACTATAGAACAATAAAAAATACTAAAATCTCTTTTATGAAACATGGAGAACTTTTCATTGCTGACTTTCTCTTCCAGCCCAGCCTGGTATTTTCTGGAAGATCCTATTTCTTCTTGGTTATTACTGATTTATCAAAAATGGCCTTTTTCTGACAGTTTGTGATGCTGAGCACCAAACCCCATAGAAGCCAGAGAGTCTAAAAGTCAAAATCTATGTGTGTTGTCAACAAACCATCCTGGAAAGATTATACCACACTTGCCTGTGCACCATGTGACCTCCCTGATTGCAAATATCTGTTGTCTCACTGGTTCATCTAATTCTTTCTGCCTGTTTTTTCCAGCCACGTGTTGGGTTTCACCTCTATACTAGGATTTAGGCCCACTGGGGCAGAATTGCCTTTTAATTTCCAACAGAAATGCCTAGCAGTATGCTGCTGAGCAGTCCATGTGCTTCTGCAGTTCATGTCAAAACCATAGTAGGAACAGGCTCTGGATCTTTTTTCTAGGTGTGCTAGAAACAAGTGGAAATTCTCACATACATCTGCTGAACTGAACGGGAAAGTACAAACACTCCTTTTTAGTTTAGGGTTTAGAATTTTTTGCCCATGTTGTTGAAGCTCAAAAACTATTACTTTAAACTGGGGAAGAGCAAGAGGGAGAGTCTGGTTTCACTTAAGTTCCTGTGGTTCAGGAAGGATCTCTGTTTTCAGCCTGCCTTGCAAAACTTTCCCAATCTCTCTGGCTTGCACAAGACTGGCCTTGGCTCATTAAAGTAGTCTCAGAGCTTTCGTTTGGTCTCAATAATGCAGCTTCCACTTAATTAAAGATTTCCAGTGCCCTTTTTTTCCCTTTTGATTGTACTACACTAAGCATAGGTGCACAACCAGAAAAGAATTTTGATAGGATAAAATAAATCACATGCACATTTATCTGTTTAATTGTGCACTGCCCTCTTACTTTTTCCAAGCCAAGGCAAGACTGAAACTATGTTCAACCTCTTACACAATTTTAATGAGAATATATTGCAGTGTTTGTCATCTGAAAGAGTATTAGCACCCCCCAATGCAATAGATGTGATTTCCCTAAAGAAAAACAGGAGGCACAGAACAGTGAAAATGTCATCTTGGTTCTTCATTAGTCTCTTTAATACTGCAGGAAGTGCTGATTTTGCTTCCTGAATCTTAACCTAATTTTTGTAAGAATCAGATCCAAATTGGACAGTTCCTCAAACTTATTTTAGCTTCTTCTCAAAGCAAACAAATAAATGCTGAACAAATAAATCCAAAGATGTAACCTATAGGAGAGGAATAAAGAATGCAAGACTTCCCTACTTTAGAAAGCTGGTAATACACAGACATTTCACATGTGCTTCAGTGACTACACTTTAGGTTTGAAGGTAATATGGAAAAATTGCATTTCATAGCTGAACCCTTAATGCGGGTGCACAAAATTGCACTCAGTTGACTGTGTAGGATTTATCCGTAAGCAGAGGGGGAGAGACTGCAAAAAATGTATAGTGGAGAACCCTTAACACCTCTCCATAGGCAATGAGCTTCAAAGAGTTACAATGGCAAGGAAACCCAGAGCAGAAAAATGAAGGAGAACAAAATCGCTTTGCCTGATGCAGAAATACAAAGGAGACTATAGCCATGGTAAATTGATTTTGTACTGAATATGGGCTGGTCCATTGGAGGGGGTTTTGAACCTCCTACTCCAGAAATCATTGTACAAAACAGTTAAGAGGAGGCTGCTTAGAAGTCTTGTCACATCTATCAGCAGAGGCTGCAAAGAAGAAGGAGGGATTTGGTTCTGAATGGCGACTCTGCCAAAGAACATAAAGGGGTGGAGATGGACATCTTTTGGCGGTAGAAGAGCCTCGAAAGAAGAATTGCCTCCACTATATCAAGGGAAACCATTGCTGTGACTACATTCGTTGGCTCACTTCTTAGAAATAGCTTGTTGTACCTTGTTTGTATCAAGTGAAGGAAAGAAATCCCCAAACAAAGCCTGTTCTTTATGGAATAAACAGTGCTGGTGTTATGAGAAATAGTGCTATGTGATACCCACCTGGCCAGTGACAACTGCACCTGCTGTGCCTCAGCTGTACTTATATTCCTGACCTTTGCTTGACTGCAGTGAATTTTTTCTTTAATTATTTTCCCCTCCGTATATTTTAACCTCTTTATTTAGTTACTTTATTGATTTAACATATAATCTTATGTCTCTGTAATCTCCAGTACATTTTGTAAATGTTTGTTATCCTAAGCTGTAAACTGAATGTGACATGGCAAGGAACCAAATTCTACTATGGCAGTTAATTACCCAGTGTGCTGAAAGTCTCATCTCAGTTTCTGTATGCTTTCGATCTTCACTAATAGGAAAAACATTGTCATCTTTCCCCAACATCCCCTCTGCTGTTCTCCAGTTCCAGATGTTGTCATTCATTCTAAACTGGCTATAGGTGAGTGCTTCAAGGTCTTTTTTCACTATCATGCCAGTTTACTGAGACTGTCAATTTATATTTGGCCCCATCCATGCTTTTTCATGCTTAAATGCAATAGCTTTCAAAAAAAGATAAGCATTCCTATATAGAACTTGCGACCAAATCATTGCACTGTTAAGCACTTTCAAGCAAAAGGAAGTAGATCACCAGCTAAATAAAATCATTGTCACAGACTGACATTTTTCTTTACATAGAATGATAAAAATACAAACAGTAGATAGTGGAAACAGAAATGCAGTGCCATCTTTATCTCTCCAGAGCTGTATCTTCCTTCCAAAGCATCGTGTTGGTGTGTTCATCTAACATTGCTGTGTAAATATGTAACTGTCAAAGCTCAGCATACAGGCAGAGCAGAGCGTGTGCTCCTTTCTTTATCATTATGGGCAGCTTTGCATTCCAGCATCTTTCTACCCTTACACTGATTCCCTCCCTTTGGACATATCCTAGTGGCATTGCATTAGTGCTTGTATTAACTTAAAGGGTCTTCCACAACCCTTCTTATCACTGTCAGTGAGAGGTTTACCCCACTCTGAATCACCCCATTAAGCCAGCACCTCTCTTGCCCTTGGTTAATGTGCATTCTCCTCTTGCTTTCTCCCACGTGTCCCCTTTGAGTCTCGGAAGAATCCCATCCCTGATGTAATAAAACTCTTCTGGTTACAAAAACCTCACAATGAGTTATGTGGCTGGTGAGCTGTGACCTTTCCCTTTTGTGTGGTTGTGCTCTGTTGTCTCTGCCGTCCACTGCTATCTGATGCCCCATTTATTATTGCACTTTACTTATGATGCATTTTGACAAGGCTGTACTACACAGGCTTGCATGGGGAGTCCTGGGCTGCAGTGGAGGCTCACAGGTCCTTTGAAAATGCAGACTGGGATAACAAAATTCCATTATGTTAAAAAGCTCAAATTCTCCTCTGTATGGGATTCAGCATCAAGTTACAAATGCTTTACAGAAGAGTTACTGAAAATACACTTAAAGCAGTGGCAAGACAATCTGCTTGCTTCAAATGTGAATTTTAATTTGACAGCACCTAAGACTGAGCCGGCTGCTTCATTGTAACATGTTCTTTGTACGCTAAAATTCCTGAAGAGCTGAAAAAAGCTGTAACCTGTACATGACTGTGGTTTATCTTAGAAAACACCATTTTCGTTTTAGTATTTGGTATCAAATGTTCTTTACTAAACCTCTAGACAAACGTCTTTAATAATAAGACCTTGGACTTATTTCCATTTGGGTACACTGTAGAAACCATGATCTGTTAAGCCTCACACAATGCTCCTTTCAGATAAAGGAATGCATAGTCTGGAGTTGTAAATTCTTACCTGACACTGCAGAGAGGGGGGAGTGTCAGATTTACAGACCTTATGTTGTTTAATGGAATCTCCTGCAGGACAAATGGAAGTTGAAGGCACAAAAACTCAAATTTCTTTTTGTAGATGAGACTGTGGCCATGCCCCAAGATGTCAGAAAGAAGAGGACAGGATGCATGGAGTCTTGCCCATTGTTCTAATCTCTAGCCCCATTCCCTCATGCACCACTGATTTAGTGGATGTATTTGTGACAATAGCAAAGAAAAGGCTGTCTAAGAACTCATTTGTGCTAGACAGGAAAGTTTTTAGTCCACAAGAGAGCAAAGGTCATTGCTCATCTCTGCCTCTGACATGCTTGGTGGCTTTTCCTCGTCATTTGACCTCTCTGTGCATCTGGTTTTCCCTTCCTCCCATGTGCTTGTGTTTTCTATTTAGATTGTAAGTGCTCTCAGGCAGAAATTCTCTCCCACAGCATGTTTGTATATTGCCTAGAAATATGGGGTCACAATCTCAGTTCACTCCTCTACGTGCTTCTATAATACAAGTAAATAACAAGGGATTTTGAAGCTGTGAAAGAGGGAAAATCAGTAGCATTGACCACCAAAGAAGAATTCACAGCAGCTAAGAACTTTCTCTGAAAGAATAACATTTGCAGTTGAGAGTGGATTGTGCCTTTAGGCACAGACATCCAACTGTGGTGCAGGAGCTTACCTCTTGCTGCAGAGCTGTGCAGAGGAAGAAACCTGTGAAGCATTTTACCTTGCATCTGAGATACAGGAGGACCATGAACAGGGTGAGTGACGTGGGCTCAGCTGAGGTACAGGACCTCATTTGGGCTGAGATACTTGATCAAGTCTGGGGCCCTGTTCTGCCAGGTGTTAGAGTGGTGCTCTGTCCAGGGGTGCCTGGAAGCATAAAGTGAGAGGACAGACTACTCTAAATCAACAAGGCTTAAGAATGAAACCAAAGAAAACCGAGTCAGTCTTCTGAAATGGCTCCTCCCTGTCTACTGGTCGAATGCTGATTTGTGCAATAGGTGAACCAGGGCAGGGGAATGTACCTCAGACTATTGCATTTCTCTTTGCAAGAATGTGATAACAGTCCATGAGACAGAGAATCGTGAATATCCAAAGATGGTATTTCTTGGAACTGAGTGCGATATCCATTCTTAAAATGAGCACATCCTTCTTTTGATGGATTATTCTCTCCTTACTGTGCCAGTATGAAGCATCCACTTCTTCTCTGGCATGAACACAGTGAGCAATTGTGTTCAGCAGCCAATAAATGCCAGGCCAAGAGCAGTCCCTCTACAGTGAGATGCTGACATTTGTTTATAGAGAGAGGATCTGATTCAGAGATTAAGGTTACAGGAACTGAAACCCACTGATGGATTTTTTCACTTGTTTGTTTGTTTGCTTGTTTGCAAACCTCCATCTTCCAAGTGTTACATTTGAGGTCTGCCCCAGCTGAGTTACTGTCCAGCACTCCAGAAGAGCCATGTGTCTGGGCCAGTCTGTTGTTAGGCACTGCAGGTTTAAATGGAGCAAACAGCTTGAGTTTTACCACATCTTGAAGGATCTGAGATCACTTAAGGGAAATCAATGAATAATTTGATAGCACACAATGCAATTCCCTTCATCCAAACCCCCTCCTCTCCCTGCAATGAATTGACTGAATTCCGTGATCATTCCTCATACCTGTCACTGCACAGAGCAGTGATCTGCAATTCCTATTCTGTGGTGTGAAGCAGAACTAATTATTGAAGTTTGGCATTCTATTCTTTTGGTATTAGTTATCTTTTTATCAGACATGCTTATCACAGTTTTAATAAATTACCAGTGTTGGAACTTCAGAAATGGCCTCTAGGGTATTAAGCTACTGTGCTTTATTATAAGGAAGTTAGATTTCTAAAAGTTATTATTTATGGAGCACTGTAAATGTTCCTTGCCCTCAAGAGACAAAAAACCAATGCTTCAAAAGGGAATTTAACTTTCCATTTTTAGACTAAACCAGCAAGTATTTATGGAGAAGTTCTGGAGGATTAAATAGGTAAGAAATAGCTAAAGTGTAGAAATGTTTTCACTGTAAACATCATAGAAATGGAAGAACCTCTTCATGGATTTTCTTCATCCAGCCTATAGAACTTCATTGAAAGGTTTTTTTCTTCCAAGTGCTGTAAGACCCAGCATTTATCAATTTCTTTTAAATGTTGCAGCATTTGCCCAGAAAAGAGTAGATCTACACTGCTGCTATGTTATGGAGACACCACAGAGTATATAGAAACATCGGGAAATACTTGTGAAATTGATTTTTCATTATCAGCAAGAATCTATGGGTGATATTTTAGAGGTCTGAAATCTGTTCATCAATATGGATGGGAAGATTGAGGCTGGCAGCTTGTAAGGGAATGAACCAGCCTCTGAGCAGCTACTGAGGGAATGACTCTGCACCCCAATTTAGCAAAGTCCCTAAGAATGTGATTAAGCTAAACTGGTCTGGTAGGGTGTGTAAATATTTGCTTCATTTACATTGAAGTTGGCAGATTCTAAATGCAGGGCAGAAATAGAGTCCTCCATGTTATTCTCTCTGTAGACATGAAGAAAATCTTCCATACCTTGCTGAGAAATGAGCTGATCCAAAAAAAATTTGTGCATGTAAATAGGAGATGAAGAGAATTTTGGCCTGTATATGGAATCTAGGAAGCAAGTTTTTGTACATTTTTTTTTCCACAGGAATATTTTTCTGAACATACTAGTGCCTTGTACAGTTACTGGAAAGGAAGATGTAAATAAATACACTGGGAAAGGAATAACTCTGCCAGCTCAGGTCTCTAGTGCACAGTAGCTGTCACAGCACAGCACCTCCTGCCCCCCTTCCTCATGCACAGCTCAGCAAAGGGTGATGTGACTGGCAGGCTCTGCTCGGGGTGCCCTCGCAGCACAAGCACAGAACCAGAATCACCTCACATTCCGTGGGCAGGCTGAGGAATCTCCTGTGGGCACTGCGGAGAGATGATGGAAATGGAAACTCCTGCGTCAGCAATCCCTGCACTCCCAAGCCTGGGACACAAGTTGCTGCTTTTGCTTCTGCATCTGCTGACATAGCAGAAACCTGAGGAGCACAGTGCCTTCTAGAAAAAGCTGGCATCTCACAGAATCAGTATCTGATTTGGGGGATGTTTGCTTGCTTGTTTTGTGGTGGTTTTGTTTGTTGAGTTTGTTGTTTTTTACTAGTAAGCTTGTACTTGAGGGATTTTTGTTTCCTTTCAAACATATGCAGTGTGCATTCTGGTATTACACATTTTTCCCCTAATAGGAGAGAACAACATGGTTGTGGGTCTGTCTGCAGGCATGCAAGTGGTTTGCATGCAGCACTTGTTCGTTTCATGGAAGTGAGGTTGGTAACAGATGGATAGGTTTGTAATAAAACACCTGAGATAGGTCTAATAAACAATAGGTTTAATTGATAAATATGCATGTAATGTATTCTCCTCCAATCTTAACTTTCCGGTTTTAAAGCAATGTTTTGGTTTAGCATGAAAACCTGAAACCTCTATTGTGCAAGTACAGTGCAGGGATTAGTGTGTGCTTAATCCATAAATTCATATTGTGCTGTTGAAGTATAAATTGCTGATCTGAATGTAGAAGCTGGTCCATAGAAGTCTAAGAAATTTTCACATTAACAGTTGAGGATGCACATAACTATTGATAACAGGACTTGCCAGGGACAGGCAGGTACTTTGGAATCCAACACCAGGATGTGCAGGTAATTAAATAAATGTATCTAGAAAGCTTCTCTCAGCAGTGCGTGCTGAATAACTGATGTGACAGCACATGATGAGCTAGAATTCTAGAGCACTGCTGATCTGCAGTCGGCACTGGTAGCAAACTGTGATGAATTTCATTTATTGGGAGAGACATTAACTCTTTCTTTCTGTGTCCGGATGTGACCTCTGAATATTCAGATATGCACTGAATAGGCTTAGCTGTTGTGGCCCCTTCTGTTGATTTCTAGTTGGGCAATGTCACACCAGGTACATGTGATTGTACACACGAATGCTTCTCTGTGATTGTCCCTTCATGGGACATCTAAAAATGCAGAAATAATACACAAACATGCAACTTCTTGGTTTTTTTTAATAATTGAGAAAATCTGCCTGCATAGAACTCAAGAAACAGATATGTGAAGGACCAGCTGTCCTTGCAAATAGGCTGAAGGAAGGCATGCTCATTTGCATTTTCAGTTCAGGGACAAAGTTGCTTGTCCTCTGGTGTCTGTCTGCACAGGTGGCTGGGCAGTCCTGCCCATGGTTTGCATGGCTCATCTTGCACAGCAGCTGCAGCTCTGGGCTGTTCCCTTCACATGGCACATGAATGGGTCATGTGGTTATAGAGGAGGTCCTCAAAGTGTCTGGAAACCCTGTTAGAAATTGCATTTCTTCTGGAAATTCATGAGGGAAGAAAAACTTGAGATTTTGTAAGGAGATAGCATGAGAAGCTGGAGTGCTCTCTATAAGGATGTAATGGGAGGAACTGCTGACACCCTGACAGCCTAAAAAGCTGTTTGCTTGGTTGCTTAAGCACATGGCTAGTACATACTGTCCTGTATTTGGATATAGCCCTGCTCCCAGGTTTGTCACGTCTTCATCCAGGCTGTCTTCCACAACCCATGCCATGAAAATTGTTATTGCATATGGGTCCAGAGATGTGTACTGCTTCTGACTGACACATGTAGCAGGAGGTATAAAAATAATCCCAGATGTGTTTTCTGGGGCTGGGAAACTGAAATGTCTCAGAAAACTGAGAAAATTAATCATAAATTCAGGAGGATATCCCAACAGAGTGACCAAAAACATCTGGTGGATACAGTTTGTACCTCATCCAAATGTGCAGAGGCAGTTAAAGCAGTAAAAGAAAAGAAAAAATTATAATTTGGTTTATTGAGGGATACGAGGAAAGGGAGGGGAGGCACTTAAGCCATTGTTCAAGAACCTGGGTTTTGAGAACATTGTGATCAGGTAAGGAAGCCAAAGTACAAAGCATCACTTACAGTGCTGTGGTGTTATGCAAGTGTTAAGTAGGTCTGTGCCTCACTGATAAATATATGAGTACACACAGATGCACCCCGGAGAGAGATCTTTCTGAAAGTTGCTCTGTCAAATGTCCAGTAGTTTGATCCTGGGGCAAAATGGATCTAAGGCAGAGGAAGGATGTATTTTTATCTGTGGAAGAGGGGCTTGGGTTGGATACACCAGTGAGAGGGCACAGAACATCAGCATCCCACAGGGAGTTTGCACAGAGAAGCCCAAGGCAACAGAGGTGGCAAGGGTGGGACATTTTGACCTGAAAAGACAGCTGATCAGTCAAGTAAAGAAACCAAACCATGCTGGAGAGCTCATGTGAAACCCTAGGCTCAGAGGTCTGAGCCTAGCCAGGTCCAAGCCACAGGCCACAGCCACAGATGTGCAGGCTCCTGGGAGTCCAGCTCAAGGCCTGGTCTAGTCTGTAGATCAGTGGGCCTTGCAGTACAAATATTTAAGTGCACATTTACTGCTTGGCTTTGCAATTATAATTTTATTATTGTCAAGATGTTCTGCTTTGGAGAGTCATGAATATTTTCTTTGAGTCACCAGAGGTCATTGGAGTTACTCAGCCCTCAAGCTAGCTCCTCCCTGTCCTGCCAAATACATGTGTGGGACTTGTAAAACACTCTGGCTTGCCATATTGCTTAATTATCCTCTTAGCTCTAATGAGGTGCACCCTGACTAATGGTGTAGTCACAAACAACATGTTGCTATAATTTGGGCCATCACCAAGATCTTCTTTATCACTGCTCATCAAGGTAGTGCTTCAGAAGGCTGAAGGGCAATGTGCCTAATAAAAGAAAACATTTAGGCACATTAGAACATCGCTGGAGGAGAGCAGTGCTCTGACTTGAGCTATGTTTGCAACATGCCTCGAAGTTCTGTGGTGCAGGTGTCTGGCAGGAAGAGCTGGGTGACCCCTGGGAGGCCAAATTCTTTTGTGTTGCGCTGCTGCAATCCCAGATGAGCCAGAGTATTTGCAGTGAAGCAGCATCAATTGCTGAAGCAACCAACAATTTTTGTTTTCATTTTCTCCTGTCAACCACTGTTAAGGTAAACTGGGCTGTATAATGGAAAGTTCTCTGTCTCTGGTTTTAAGAAGGGAAGAAGGGCCTCACAATGTGATCTCTTTTCTGAATATAATTTTTTTTCTTTTTTTAAAATTGAAATTGTCAAAACTTGAATGAAGGTACAAAGACACTGTGTTTAATGAGCATGGGCTAGAGCTGGGATTACAGATCGTCATCTTACTGTGCAGTTGCATTGCTGATGTCAATGGCTCCTGGTAGTCAGCAGGCAAAATTCCTTACTGTCCTGTGATGGCTTACAATGTGAGCTCTGTCATCCAGTGTCATTCCCTCTCAGGATATGACTGAACAATACTTTTCATCAAGGATTTATCCCAGCTCTCACAAAAACACTTCTGAGGTGCAAGGTTTTGGCCTCCACCCTGGATTGGACAGCAGTATTGGGAGCTATTTCCCAAGTGGCTTCCAGGGAAAGACCTGTGCTCTTCTCTCACCAGATCTTTCTCTGTGCTCACGAAGTCTTTATTTCAAGTCTGTATATAAATGCATTTATGCATTTCCTGGCTGGTTGCATTTCTTGACGCTCTGAATGAGTATCTTCATGGACCTGAGCTGGGAGTTGGAAAATTCATCTTCTCTTTTTAGTGGTTTCCCAACTTTGTCCTGCAAAAAATTGGATCTATCATGTGTCAAGAGGACAATTTCTATGGCAGCCTAGATTTTAAAAAACATATTGGCTGCAGTGAGAAGTTCAAGAAGAGTTCAGATGCGGACCGAACTTTGAAGCTATTTCCTTTGTTGGTAATGTACTGAGGAAAATAAAAATAAAGACAACCTGGCTCTGTTAAGGGAGCTCTGGATCTTTATCTGAACTTTGTGAGCCTGGCCTTTCCCTATGTAGCAGAGCTATTTTTCTGGTACTCAGAATGATGTATTATGTATAGTATGGTTATTTAAATGTATTTGCACCTCCAGCTAACAATACCTGCTTGAATTTGTTAGGACTATTTTTAAAAAGTGCTGAAGGGAGGAAAATTGGGGAGGGCACTGAATAGTTGGATATGTTACTAAATATTTTACATTTAAAAGTTCTCTCTAATGCAGCTTTTGTGGTCTAGACTTTTCTCGTGAAGGAAGGGGCCTCTTCATTCTGAGGCAGTCAGAGGTGACTGGGGACCCCACATGCTCTCAGCCCTAATGTGTTTTACTCTACCTCAAGACCTGACCCCACTTGTCTGACCTCACAAATCACCATCAGCCTTTCTCCCCTCTACCCATCTCTCTGGGTTTCACCTGTCAGCTCCCAGTTTTGATCCAGCTTGAATCTCTGCAGGGTTACTTAGAAGGTGATAATCTTGGGGGTGACTTTAAGAAGACCAACAGATTCATGCAGAACTGCTGGACTTAGCTGTAGGGAATTTTTCTTTTTGGCAAGGAAAGCTGGGGGTTTATACAGCACTATCCTCTTTAAAAAGAACGCGATGACTTGGTGTGTGGGGCTTATGTCTTGGACCTTCCAGCTGAATGATGATCAGAAGTTATATTTACATGTAAATTAAAGTCTGTCCTCTGTGAACATTCCAGTTGCCACCGCCTCTGAACTTCTCATCTATTTATCATTTGTGTGCACTGTGAGCACAGTGGGAGTTAGATACATGTTTACTGTCACAATGCTGCTTTTAAATTGGCCTGTGTAAATTGGCTGGAGATGCTTGCTTTTGTTTTGGGAGTCTCCAGACATGCTGGTTGGTGGCATTCTTGTGTGACTTGTGCACTTTGGTTTTTCAGGCAACAGCATGGGGTTCAGATGAAGACACCAGGAGGTCCTGTCAAAGTAAAGGGAAAACAGAGGTAAGTTTTGCTTTGTTACAATGATGTTATGGGTAAATATATTTGCAACATGTGAAATCCACACTGAGAATGTCTGACACCAGTTCGGGCTTGCAAATTTGCAGCAGTTTAGCTGTACTGCCACATGGGTATAAGCACCACCAAGCAAGCCACTACAAAGGCCCCCTGTCCAAGTTATTACACTTGCTCTGCATGAAATGGAAAGGTGATTTCACTGCTGGAGAGGACACAATTTGTGACACATCAGGGAGCAGAGTGGTGACAAGCCAGGGGTAGCATCCTGCAGAGGGTGTGAGGCCAGGCAGGTTGGCTGAGCCCAGGTCCTCAGCAATGAGCCACCGGCATTCAGCCACGTGGGGTTCAGTGTTTGCTTGCAGTTGGAGTTCATAGCTGTAGAATTCCCTGGAAGGTGAGAATTGAATCTGCTCGCACACTGCAATCTGTTCAGGTTGAGTATCACAGAACTGCTTTGGAGGCAGGTGCACTCTGTTAAACTGCACTTTGAAGTAAGAATTGCTTCAACTTGCACATGCTGTCCCAGAAGTTCGGAGTTTGCAGGCATTTCTGATCCAGCCACGGGGCCTTTCCATGCTTCTTCTGAGAAGCTAAAATGAAGGCATCTATCTAAAAGCAGGAAATTTTTTGATTTTTCAAATGTGATACTCATGCACTTCCAAAATCTTCAGTCCTCAACTGAGAGGGTGTCCATTGTCTTTAATACAACACTGCAAAGAGCTCTCAGTCCAAACCAGAGGAGCTGGACAAAAGATAAGACAGAATAAGCACAATCTTTGCTTAGACACAGACAATCAAGCAGAGAGTGATTGTGTAGCTGGCCCAAAATGCTGGAATCTGCCACATTCCAGTTTGCTGCTATAAACACAGGTTTATCTGATCTTCTATTGACAATATTATTTTTATCTAATAAAGTTCATGTGATTACTATATGAACTTGTATGTACACAAAAAAAAGCTAGCTTGAGTTTTGCCAGATAGGCAAGAATTTGCTTTATGGAGCTGTGGAGGACAGAGTATTGGTATCCCAGAAGATCTGTTAGATCTTCATAGTTACATTCAGATTTATAGTGCAGAGAAATGACTCAGCACCAGCTCAAAAACACCAAGTTCAGTCCAGGCACTGATGAAGTGCTCTACTCCAGCTAAGTCCAGATCTGACCCAGGATCTCTGCCCTTGGCTGGGCAAATGCAGCAGCACTATTGTGAACGCTTCTGGTTCTGCTGTGCAGTGGTGGTACAAGGTGCAGAGCTCTGTCTGCCTTGGCTCTGCTTTGTCAAAACTTGACTAATGGCAGGTTTCTACCCAGCACAGATGATTCGATGATAAATATGTTATGGATTGTTAGGCACTTAGATATGTGGTGATAGAGGCTAAAAATAAGGAGAACCTTTGGATCTTACATTAATTCACAGTGTAGTTTGCCTAAGTTATATGACTGGTACTTTTTCCTTACCCATTTAATAATATATGTATTTTAGGTGAAGCTTTCAAAACTGGCTCATATATTAAAATGCCTTTTTTATTGTGCCCGTTGAGTTTCTAAATAAGATTCTTCCTGCTGCTTAGACAATCTCTTCCTAAAATGCAGAGAGCTGTACCCAGAGAAAAATAAAAAGAACAAGAATAAAAGCCACAAAATGCATATCACAGAAGTGTAATTATAATGATATAATAGTTACTTCCCATTTGAATAACTATTGTCTAGAGAAGAGGAAGATGAAAAATCTGGGTGTCAGGTAAAAGGTTAGAGGATACCATTTTTCTGACACCTCTGGCCATGAATTTAACTTGCTAAATTGAGCTCTGTACCTGTGTTTGTCTGCTGTACCTTTTTGAAAAAGATGGAAAGTTTTACACTGAAGGCATGAAGCAAATGTGCTCCCTGTGCTTTGCTGGATTGTTCTAATGGCAGATCACCTTCCCTGGTAACATGTACTTTATTTTTTATTTGGATCTGGCTTCAGTTTTGAGTGAGTGAGTTTCATTTTGCCCTTCTCTGCTAGATTAAAGAGCCCTTTAGTTACCAGTATTTATTTTTTACAGAGGCACTTATATGCTCTTGCAATGCAGTACTTCACTTTTTGATAAAGTAAAAAGATGAGTTCTCCGAGCCTCTTTCTCTAAGTCATTTTTCTACTGCCCTTGAATACTTTTTGTCTGTTTTCTGCACATTCCAATTTTTCACCTGTATTCCCTTGTCAATCTCTCTAATGCCTAACTGTGATTAAAACAGCCTTCTACACTCCTCAGTTCATCTACATGGCAGTTTTGTAAGCTCCTCTGCCACAGGAGATCATGCAGAATTGCCTGGCCACTGTGACCACTAAATCCTTTTCACAGTTACTACTCTTGGGATGTAATCTCCATGCTTATACATAAAGCCCTTTTGTTCCTCTTTCTTTTGCATAATATCTTTTAAAAATGTATTTTTTTGGTCAAGTCCAGATCACCAACTATCCTGGCACATATCACTATATATATATACACGCACACACAGTGAGGCATTGGCCTCACTGATAGTTGCAACTTTTGCCACCTTTAGGTTAAATGTTTGTTAAGAAAAATGTTGATACTGAGCTGGTACCACCCCAGCTGGGGCTCCACTAGAACAGCAAGTTTATGAGTGATTTCACTTTGAGGATTTTTTTCATCACAGTAATTTATCAGATTTTAATCACTTAATGTATAAGTTCCTGAACCTGATTTTAAAATTAATTCTCTGCAATACATCATGCAGTGATATATCAGACCTCAGAAAAGTCTCTTTCATTGATGTTATTTTTATCAACTAAAACTTGTGGTTTCCTCAAAGAAGTGTACATGCTTTGCTTGCCATGTCTCTGGAGAGCCACGCTGGCTCCCACGAGTAATCATTCTTTTTTTTGCGGCATTTTTAAAGTGTAGCATGATCAGTATCTTTAAACTGTCCCCTAGAAATTTCTGTCCCCTGGACATTACTGAGACAGTGCAGAGAACAAAGTCAATGTTGTGTTGTCTTTCTTTGCATCTTCCAAATGAAATCATCTAGAGGTTGTAGTTAAAATGAATGATGGATAGAGCAGAAGGGGAAGAGATGTATTTAATTTCATTAGGAGTTGCTCAGTTCCTAGTTTGTAATTGGTTTGTCTCTGCATAACAGTCACCATCCACCATATCTAAGGAATTTTGCCTAGCATGGAAGATTGTGGCTTTTTAAACATTAGAACGTTGGTCTTTTTTTAATCTAAGCATGGAATTATTTGTTAATGTTCCAAAAGCAGCACACCATCATTTTAAACTGCGTAAAGAAACCATTTGTGAAAATGACAGTGAAAAATGGCAGCTCTTACATTCTGCCCTAAGAGCTCTGTGTAGCCAGGAGGAAGATGATGCACTAATAACACTTCTGGAACAAGAAAGAAGTGAGAGTAATATCTGATAGGCATCCAGCTGGGTTGTCCCACTGCATTGCCAGTATAGCTTTTTTTTTTTTTT
>VWZP01001440.1:4752100-4764332 GCA_013396995.1 Dicaeum eximium | reverse complement strand
TTTTTTTTTTTTTTTTTGTATGGTGTCCTGTTGCTGTGGATGCAAAAGGTTACAGGGAAATCCCAGTCTAAGGCTTTAGCCCAGTGGAATGGGATTGGTGCATAGAAATTGCTGAGCTAAAGGAGGAATGAGCTATTTCAGGCCTTCCAGTGGCTATGTATCACACAGAGGATGCTTATCTGCTTATCTGGTGGAAGTGGGAAACTCCATACCATTTAAGAATAATGGGCATCCAGGCACGAGAGGCACCACAGAAATCCCCAGGGAAACAGAAATAACTGGGAGGCCATCAACTATTTTTATCCCCTTTGTAACTGTCCCTAGAGACCTGAACCTACATTCCTATTACTTCTGCTAAGCTATCAATGCAGAATCAGCCCCCAAATAACTTTGATTAGAAGTCTATTAAAGAACATTTGGCTAGAAAAACCATTAGCAATTCTCTTTGCTATCTGTTCTGCTCAGAGGAGAAGGGTAGTTTGGTTGGGGCCTTGGCTTAAAGTGAGTAACAGACTTGCTTGTCCAAAGAATTAATACTGAGAGTGTATCAATAGCAGTGCTCAAGAACCAAGTTGGGTCTTGATTTTTTTTTTAATAAATTGGGATAAACAGCAGCAGATAAATTAAATGTTTTCTGCACTCTAAAATGTCACAGAAGGGGTAACTTGGGGTTCTGATGGCTGATTCTCTGAACTCCAGGTTGTGCTCCAGGAGTCTGTGTTTCTCTACTGAGCATGGCAGACTGTCTGCAACAGCTATTTTTTTTTTCATACAGAGTATAACTGTAAAATATATTAGTATGTGATGAAATAGTGTTAACCAATAATTAAAAAGGAGATCTCTGACAACAGGGCTTGGGTAGTTTATTTAAACTAGAAAGCCGTTAAAGTAGTGCCTATATATAGTTAATGCTTTCAAAGAAAAATGCATCTGCACAATGAGATTAGAATTTATAACATTTTAGAACTCTGGTGTTAAGAGATGACAGAATAAATGGACTAAGAAGCATCTACAGCTGGCTTATTTGCAGCAACCTGAAACTTTTTGAATTTTACCTCAAATGGAAGTTGCAGGAGGTCAGCCCCTCCATTTGCTATCTGTCCACATGAATGAAGGCAGTAACAGGGCACCACTCTTGCTTCTCAGGTTTGAAATGTGCTCTCAAACAACCTGATGTCTCTGTGAGCTAGAGACCTGGTCCTGTCCACAGTCATGGACATACAGCATTCACAGACAGTGCATGGACAGTAATTCTGAATGATACAAAAATTAAATAAATGAGAGTAGGCTTAAACTGAGGAGGTGGCAGGAAGGGGCTTCAGTGTGGTTTGTTCTGACTGTGAGATCCTGTGGCCTATAGTGTTGAGCATTAGATATCCCCTTCCTTTCTAGGAAAATAAGGGTCATTAGACTGGAGAAAAGTGATACCTTCTAAATTTATGGCCCTGTTTCAGTAAAGGGATGAGTACCAGGTGATTTTGGGGAGGGAGCAAGAACCTCAAAGTCTGTAACATGAAATTCATAGGAAAATCAGAAATATGCTTAGGAAATATGCATAGGAAAATCAGAAATATGCTTAATTCTTTGGCAGTGAGCCACAGGTTTTTATCAGCTCTGCCATATATTTAATAATAATCCTAACTAATATAACTGAGAGTTATTCTTATTAACCATATAAATATGCAGTTCTCCCTCTTTATTTAAAACTTTAATCTTTTGATCCCTGTAATATCTTCTGGTGATGAGATTTGCAGAGTGATCATACACAGATTTAACTGTCTGCTCCATAATGTGAGAGCAGGATCCAAATATTGTCTTGTCTGGACAGAGGTGTGTTCAAACTTGCCAAATTTTCTGCTTATATTACAGCCCATCTGATTTTTGCTTCCTGTGTGCCTAGAGTTTTCCAGCCACATGGAAGAAACTGCGTTAAATAGCTCCTATTTTCTGTAGGGGTTTGTGAGATCATTTTACTAACCAGTTGCCTCAGCTATAACTTGTTGCAGAGAGCACTGTATTGAATGACTTTTCAGAGCAAATCCAGGCTGGTTTAAAGAACACAGAGAGGAGGCTGTTCCTTGCTATTTATTTTGAGAATGGGGGTAGTAAGAAGATCTAATTAAATCTCCCAGACACTGTCTTGAGAAAAGACAATGGTTTTGTTCCTTTGCTTTTGTTGGAGGCTTCATAGATTGATGTGCCTGGCCATGGGTACAGCCATAAGAAACAGGAGGTGAGCACTGTATTCCACTTTGGGCCAGGCAGGTTGGAGAGATGTGGTCTGGTGCTTAAACCTTGGTGTGTGTCCTCTAACCCAGTGTGTCACCACAGCGAGTTTAGCACCTGCATTGTTTCAATTCCCCCAGCTGAGAGAGCAGGGCAGACAATGTGCATCTGCTTCAGAACATGACTTTAAGTGTCTAAATTGCTTTGAGACCAGTGCATGAAATGAGCATATTACCATTGCTCTTCCTCCAGGAGCATGGAGTGCTGCTACCTTCATCAATAAGGCAGGCCTAGGGAAAATGCCTGCTCAGTTAACTCATAGGAACAACTACAGGTGGACATGGCCCACACCTAGCAGCAGTATTTGTAAGCAGTAAAAATGGAGTAAAAGTGTGCAACAGATTCATCACTGCCAGTAGACAGCAGCACATGACCTTCCACAGAAATTCTTTTTTCTGTGCTATCTTCTCAGCTAGGAAGATTTTTATAGAAATTGAAGTTTGTTAATCTGTAATACAGCTCTGTGCAAATAAAGGGAATTTTCCAAAATTGGATTTTAGATTTTTGTTGGGCTTTAGTTAGGGCTTTAGTTAGGAATACATTGTAGGATCTAGGCAGGAAAGGGTCCAGCAATGTAACTAGTCTTAGGTGTTTTAGGTCAGAAGCTGTGCTCAGACCTTGCACAAAGCAGAGAATGGTGGCAGTGGAGGAGGATCAGGTGCGTACTCTCTGGTGTGAAATTTGAGTACAGAACTGCATTCTAGATTAGATGGCAAATCAATCATATTCTGAAAACAACACTCTGTTGGAAGACGACCTAATACTTTTTTTAACAGCATTCATTCAAGAATTTTTAGTACTTTGCAGTCAAATATATAGTGGTCCTAAAATTATGTGGGATTGAATAAGTGTACTCTACAGAAAGAGGAATTACTTAACCCAGTCATGAAATGCAGACATCTCTAGGGCAGGAAGGAACTGACAGGGCTCCCAGCACCATGCAGCAATGACAAGAGAGGGCAGAGAGGCTGGCAAGCCATTTGTGGGGTTAAAGGAAGCAATGAGACCCCTATTCACAACACACAGCATGTGGGACAGTGCTTCTCAAGGTCCTGTTTGATAGACTGATGCACAGTCACCATGACTGATCTGCTTCTGAAATAGAAAGAGTTGACCCAGTTATGAATCGAAGCTCTCATTTTTGAGTGCTGGGCATTGGGTATGTGATTCCTGCTGCCCCTGCTGCCCCTCAAGACTGGCAGCATGTGCTCTGTGGCACTCAGTAGACTCTTTCCAGACTGGGCAAGTGCTCCTGCACTGGCTCTGGAGTGCAGTCTGTGCCATGCAAAAGCAAGGATCACATATCATGTCCATGCAGTTGCCATCTGTGGCTGACACTGGCAGGTTTCCTGTTGGATCCTTTCCGTACAGCAAATGAAATCAGATAGTGTGAAATCCAGCTAAGCAAGCCCCTTCCTTTCCAGATGATAGGGGGTGTTTTTACACTTCTGAGTCTTGCAAATGAAGTCTTCAGGGAAATGATCAACAGCATGGAGTGCTGTGAGACAGGAGCTTGCTGAATGATTGCTGCTTACAGGAGGGAGAAGTGGTGTCTGCAGCTGTAGGCTGAACTTAGTGGCAAATGATGATCTATTGGAGGGAAAAAAGCAAAGCAGCCTGGGTAACCCAGCTGAGGTTGCTATTTTTTAACAAGTTTCCTTTTCTGTTTATGGCATAACATAATAGACTTCCCTTGGAGCCCAGTGGGTGCCAGTCATTGCTCATATCCTCTCCTCTGAGGTGGCCCAGGGCTTGGGGCAGGCAGGCTGGTGCATGTGGCTCATTGGGGCTCTTTGGGTGATCCTTGGGGCAGGTGGCTCTGCAGCCTCTTGCACTGCCTCTGGGAATTGCACACTAGTCTCTCACCTCCCTCTTCCTGTGTGTATTGATGGAAGGTTCCTGCCTTATGTGGCCTCCTCCACCCCCACTACTTAACTCCAGGAGATGCTCAGTTAGCCTGATTTGCACTCCACAGGTCTCTGGATATGAGGCTGCGGGGAGAAAGAGAGACCATGGCTCTGTCTAACAACATGAAGGTGATTTTCTGAACAAAAAGGCAACTGCAGCCTTGTGCTGCCCAGCCCAGCCCAACATGGGACAGCAGGACCCCCACACCTTTGGGGACTGGCATTTGAGGGAGTTGCCTATTGGTACCAGCAAGTGGTCGAGCAATTGAGACTGGGAACTTGCTATTTCTCACTGGCCTGGCCAGAAAAAGAAACTCCTACCATGGAAAATCCTGAGCACACAATCCTCTAGGAGGAAGGAAGTAACAGCCTGTTCAAGCACGAGATTCTCTGACCAGCCTGGTCTATTAAAGAGGAGTCCCTGCTGTTTTCCTGCTGGCACTGGTTTGAATTATAGTGCAGACAGACCTGCTGTCCTTCACTGGAGTTGGTGTCTGGGTAATGTTTTCAAAGCTGCAGCATTACTGGGAAAATAGGTCAGAAGTATCATTGTGGAAAGAGGGAGAATTTCTCCTCTAATCTAAGCAGAGCACAGAAAGAGGCACTTGTAGCTATGACAAAATTGACCTGATGGATAACATCTTACCCCAGGACTGTGCAGGGCTATGTTAGAGAAATAACCAGCAAACTGGGCTTGCTCACTTAGACTGCTGCTCCCCACAGCTGGGTGCTGCTTGAGGCAACAAACCTCAGCCCAAGCTAGAGCTAAGGAAGGTGCATTCCTGCTGCAATACAGCTATTTTTAATGTAATAATATTTCAAAAATGCTTTGTCTCTGTCTTGTGTTACTATAGGAAGAGTGCCAGAACTATGTGCGAGTGCTGATTGTTTATGGCAAGAAGGTTTTTACCTGTGGTACCAACGCCTTTTCGCCAGTGTGTTCCAGTCGACAGGTCTGTTTTGCCTCTTTTACAGTGATGGAGAGGGTTGGATACATGCTCTGGGGAAGGGCAGTCATTTGGCAGGCTATCATGGCTGCACAAAATATGTTCTAAATGTAGCTGACTGAAATTATGTTGGTTTTCTTCTTTGGGCTGCTTTGGGGCAATGACTGTGTCTGCAGTTGAGGAACAAAAAGTTCATGTTATGGGCAAGTTTGGTCTGGACAAAGTGCTGCTCATGTAAACCTTGGGTATGGCACTGAAAATGGGGAATATAGACAAGCTTATATGTGAGTATCTCCTGAGCTGAATACTTTCAAGTTTTCAAGCAGGTCCAGAGAAATGTTTATTTTTATATTTTTTTAAGGTCAATATGTATTCAGGAGGTGTCTACAGAAGATTAAAAACCTGTGCTTGTGCCAGGAGCACCTGATTACACCAAGTGGGTTTGGGCTTTATTGGCTGGGGAATCACCCTTTGTACAAAGCAATAGGATCAGTGAGGCTCAGACACAACTTCTTACATTGGCAAATGTTGGCTGTAAGGATCAGTTTTCAGTCATCACTAAGATTACATTCTCATAGCTACCTGATTTTTAAAAATCAGGGATTTGCTCATTTGCTCATGGGCAAACAAAATTCTTTATACCATTAAGAAAGTCAGATGCTCTTTAAATTTCCTTCTCTCTCCTTTTAAATACAGGTAGGAAATCTCAGCAAAATCATTGACAGGATTAATGGAGTGGCTCGGTGCCCGTACGACCCTCGGCATAACTCAACAGCTGTGATTACATCACGAGGAGAACTCTATGCTGCAACTGTGATTGATTTTTCTGGACGGGATCCTGCTATTTACCGCAGCCTTGGAAATGTTCCCCCTCTTAGGACAGCACAATACAACTCCAAATGGCTCAATGGTAAAGTCATGTGGGTCACATCTGAGCAAGAGATGTATTAAAGTCAGCTTGACAGGCTTGTAAATCTTTCTCTCTCTTTTCATATTGAGATCCAGAGTTATGATGGGGAAGGGCTTCCGGAGCAATAATCAATGCAGCTTAGAAGACATTTAAAAAGAGCCTGGAATTATTTCAGCAAAGTTGATTTAGAATATAGAAAGTGGGTCTTACAGGCTACTTAACATATATATGGGTCTCTGTCTTGTGAGATGACCAAATACATCATTTTAACAAGAAAACCACTCAAAGATTTGAAGATCAAAATCAACTTAAAGCATCAGATTGTTGACCCAGTTCTGCAGAGTGATAGGCACTCTTTACTTCCCCTGACTCAGCTGAAGATGCCTGGTTTTAGTGCAAGATCACTCCAAAAATGAGAAATTTCACAGCACGTTATGTTCCATGTGAGTTCATGCTGATGTGGATTTATGGTTATTAAAAGCAGCTCTTACCCCAGTGTGATAATACCCTGCATCAAGCAAGCTATAGAATTTCAACCAGCAATCCCTGCACTGAGTCCACACCTTCCAACTGGGGCAAAGCACTTCTGGTCTGAGCAGACTGTAGTGATGGAGATCCCAATGTTCCCCCTATCTCCTTTTACCCAGGTAAATTGACCAGATATTCGAAATCTTTCTATTAGATTTCAGGACCTTTCAATTAAAGATAAGAGCAGTGGGACTGTGCACTCTCTGGAGCTTAATAAGACTGAACTAGGCTTCTGCAGGCATTCTGAAGTCAGTATGGAGATCTGGAGTGTAAGGAAAAGGATGTCATCAGGAAAGGCTGTGAATTAGGACCAAGAAGCATCATAGCCCACATACACTCATTGCAAATATGTTCCTGTTGTCTGTGCATGAATGCAAGATACAGAAGGAAGCCACATTGGAACAGAGGAGTTTAAGGATGACAAACAGTAACTGAAGTTCTCATATGTGACTGGAAAAACTAATGTGACGCTTGGATTTATAACCTTGTGCAGCATTGGTGACATTGGAGTAGTTTTGTCCTGTTCTGGCCACTTTTCAACAAGAAATAGAAAACCTGAAGGTGATTCAGAGAAGAGCCATTCAGTGATTTGAAACTTGGAAAGCTTGCCTCACAGTGAGAGCCTTAAGGAGCTCAATTTATTTATCTTTCTGAAAAGGAGATAAAAGGTGTTTTCTTCATGATATGGAAGTACTTACATCAAGAGAAGATTTTGGAAAGGATAAAGTTCTTCAATCTAGCAGACAAGTCATGACAAGAACCTGTGATTGGAAGCTGAAACCAGATAATGTCAAATGGGAAAAGAATTACAGGTTGCAGCTCGGTCAGTCTTTAGTCATTTGAACAAGTCACTGAGGAAAGTGATGGATGTAAAGCCAGGTGACATTGTCCACTAATATCAGATCTTCTTCGAAAGATGTGGTCTAATTCTCCTGTTAGTTACAGGATCTGATGGTGGAATTACGGGGTGAAGTTCTCTGGCTTGTGTTAGACAGAAGGTCAGATTGGGGATCACAATGGTCCCTTTAAGGTTCATGGTTAGTTTGAAGGAGAAAGTTTGACAGGAGATGATTTGCAATGCCCTCCACCGTCATCTGCCTCCCAAACTTGCCTTGCAGCAGCAGTGGCCTGCCTTTCTCTGTTCTCCTTTCTCTCCTGGGCTGCAGCTTTAAAGGAATTCTGTACTTCCATTTATTCTTCTTCCTTTGAGCACTACCCAGAAAGGAACATTGTAAAAACACCCTATAAAACCAGCTGGTTTGGGAAAGGTTTGTTTGTTTGGTCAAATATTATTCATTGGCCAAACATTTCCTTTTACCAAACAAACTTTTTAGGATAAAAGACTGTATACTTTAAAGCTTTGTTATATCCACAATTAAAATATTTATTACTAAACCTACTAAGTTCAAGGTTCTTTTCAATTCTTGTGAAAATGATACCGAAAATTTTAGGAGAAAAAGCATTAAGGAGAGCACATTTCACTATTGTCAGTCTCTGGCATGGTTTTGTTTTATAGACATAAGATAATCTTTTGTGCCTAGAAACTGGAAAGGTTTCATGATAAAAGCCAGATGTGACAGTGCTGGGAGAGTAGCTTGAATGTTTCAGTGCAGCTGTCTGGGGAATCGGGCGGATGCACGCAGCATATTTAACACATCATAAGGTCCACTTCAAAAGTGAATAGGTGAAGCAGCCCAATGGGAAGGCTTTATCTTGTAAAATGAGTTTAGGTGCAGAGAATAGTCATATGCAAAGTGTTGAACTCTGCTTTCACTGAAATCAGTAGAGCTTTTCCAATAAAGTGGAGAAACAATGGGGCCTTTCCAAGATCTGAAAAAAGGTACTAGAGCTATATCTTCATATATCATTATTCCCATCTACTGTTTTTATGTCCTCTGCTGACTCCAAACTCCCTGTGGTCCCAGCTTTGACAGGCTGCATAAACGGAGCTGGCAGCAGAATGCATTGAGCAAGTCAGTGAGCATGGATTGATTTCTAACCTATATAAATCTCTTCAAATGTTTATTTTTCAGAGCCTAACTTTATTGCTGCCTATGACATCGGCTTGTTCACCTACTTCTTCTTCCGTGAGAACGCGGTGGAACATGACTGTGGGAAAACGGTGTATTCTCGTGTGGCAAGGGTCTGCAAAAATGATATTGGAGGGAGATTTTTGCTGGAGGACACATGGACAACTTTCATGAAGGCCAGACTGAACTGCTCCCGTGCTGGAGAAATCCCTTTCTATTACAATGAGTTGCAAAGCACCTTCTACCTTCCTGAGCAAGATCTGATCTACGGTGTCTTCACTACTAATGTGTAAGTTGCTCTGGCTTTCCTGCCCTTCCTCTATCCCCAGCAGTCTGAGACTGACAGTGTATTGATTTCTTAGGCAGTCTGAGCAATCATTTTTGAAAGATTGTTTGGTAAACGTGAAGGAATAGATAAGTCTGTATTATCCATCATGACAACATAGCCTCTAGGACAGTGTTTTTAATCCATGGTTCACAGATTCCTGGAGTCCATAAAAGGTGACTGTGCAGTTTTAGGTAACTTAATTTGATACAAACCTGGGCATTGACAGACTTCAGAACTTTTGTAGAGACAGTCCAACTTGTTTAGTTTAGAGAGATGATCTAAAAATGACCCAACAGAAACACATTAATTTCCAGCCAGGCTAATTGCCTGGACAATCTGACACAATTTTGTGAGCACTGGAGCTGGCCCATGAGATGGACAGGTGCAGACACTTGGGAGAGAAGGGCTGGAAGGAGAAGAATGAGGCACATGGGATCACAACAGCCTAGATTGAAAACAACATCTATTGCAGTTGAACAACACTGTAACAGCAAGGTCATGAGGGGCACAAGGCATTTAGCATTTCCAAGGCAGGGGGGGCTTTACCTCTGCCAGACTGTTTGAGGTCCACAAATCAAAAGCAGTGTTGGAACTCTGAGGGGAAGGTATGATTTCTGATACTTCATAATCACCTCTTCTTGGCTTGATATTGGAAAAACTTGTAATTGCAATGATTTAGTGTAGCTGTGAAAGCAGAAAGGAGAAGAGGAGTTAATTAAAAAATATATTAAAAAACTCATAATGTATATTTTTAAGTCAGGAAAACTCAAATAACTTTTTCTCTGATGCCTAAGGCTAGGATGATAAGTTTCAAGCTGTAACCAGTCTGCATGGTATTGAGTTTCAATAATACATATTCTCCAGGGGGGTGTTTGCCTGACGTGTAAACTAGAGAATGAAAATCTGAGAGTTACTCCATATGGCAAATGCTCAAAGTGCCTTCCTTGCGTTGGGCAGCCAGCTTGTTTGGGGTTTTTGTGTGCAGTGCTGTCCAATATGAATAAGAGCCTGTTCCCAGGGAGGCCACAGAAAACCAAAGCAGTGAAGCCCTGCTGAAGTACAAACCCTCCTGTTTTAATGTGTCACCTGCTGGTGTGACAGGGCTTGAACTTCAGCCCTTGAAGTCACAAAGCATCAGCCCCAACTTCTTGAGCTAAAGTGCTGTTGGGAGCCTCAGTGTGAGTCAACGGAGCCTGAATGTTCTTCCCCCACTGTAAATTCCAAGAAATAGGTAAGTGTTGGCCACCCTCATCCCTCTTCCATGTTTTGTTTCTGTTCCACCATTGCCTGTGTCAGTCAAAAGTGAGCCAGCAGAGAAGCAACTAGAAAAAATAAACATGATTGATCACTGCACCTTGACTATGGGCTATGGGATGATCTGTCCTCAGATTGAAAGGCACATTAGTCATTCTTTAAAAACGTTTAGAGAACATTAGCCAAACCTCCTGAACATTAAAAGGAAATCTGGCTACTTCTTTGGGTACTTGAGCTGACCTTTTTTTTTTTTGTTTGTTTGGTTGGTTTTTATTTTTTGGTTTGTTTTTTTTTTCAGTTGGAGAGGACTTCTGTGCTGATAGTGATAATGTTTTATCTCTCCATTTGTCCATTCATCCAGCCAAGAATGGAAGTTGGAAATGAGAAAACTATTAATACCTGTATTTTATTTATCAAATTGGTGATGTTTTTGGACAATCAAGGGGGAGACATAAACTAGCTTTGGCTGGGACAGTTCTCTTCTGCTGTGTCCATCTCCCAGGTTTAACATGAGATGTGATGAGTGTTACCTGTCTCCTCTGGGTACACCTGAGCATTCTTTATACATCAGGGATGTAGGATCTCTCTAGTATCCTCTGAAGATAATATAATATGCAACATTTGTGTAATTGAAGAAATTAGTAATTGATAACAGCTGAAGTTAGATCAAATAGCATTTTGGCTTTGCAACATGGTGTTCTTTTAAAAGTTCAAAGAGATAATGTTCCAATTTGTCATCTGACTAGAGAAAGAATGGTAATTATTCTTTTAACTTTCACTGGGACTTATATCATGCTACATGAGCTCTGCATACTAAAGAGGGTTAATTTATGCACCAGTCTGAGTTTCTTTGTGATAAAATACCAATGCAACACAAAACTATGATTTTTAGTTGCTGTTGTTTACAGGTAATTTTTACCTTGGAAGGTTCATGTTTAATGAATTTAGGGTCATCTTATAACAAAGGGGAATTAGTGGTTGTGGTAACACCCACATATAGATTTATTGCTTCATGTTTTGTTATACCCAGCTGAATCACTGGGAAAGAGAGCTTTTAGGGGAAGCTGCTGATGAAATATTTAAGATGGTTTTTATTAAAATTTTCTGGGAGGTAATAGAGACAAGGTTAAAACCTCTTTGAACTTAACCCATTCTTTAAACCAGCTAGTTAGTCACAGGAGGTGGGAGGTGGGAATAAAGGAAGTTGCACTTCACATCAAAACACAGGGCCCAGCTGCACTAGTTGATGTCACTGGCTTGACACTGGGATCAAACTTTTCATAAGGAGGGATGGGAAATATGCCAGGCCACAGATGGAAAATGGTCCACAGACTTAATGGAAAACCTCCTTCCTTTCTCCTTTCCAGCAAAGAGAAAGGGCTAAACTATGAAGTCCTTTTTTTTTTCTTCTAAGTATTTTCATTAGACTAGTGGAATTTTATTCTTTCTTTTCCTTTTCCATTTTCTCCCTCATTGTCTTTTTTTTTCCTGTGTGCGCCTCAAGGCATTTACTTGTCATCCATCATTAGGTTTGTCTTAAAAGCTGCTGTCTGTGAGCATGCACTGCATCAGCAGTGTTCAGACAAAAGTGGAGAAAGGTTTGCCTGGCATTGCTTTGACATGTTCAAAGTGAGCTACTCCATCATTCTGGGGATGCAAGGGGCAGGGGGGAGCAGAGAATGGGAAGGCAAAGCAGGAAGTTCTTCCTGATGTTGTATTGCTAGGAAGAAATATGCTGTGAAAGAATCTGTTCTTCTGCTTTCCAGCCTGGAATGGTGAAGAAAGGCTTTTTTTGTGTGTGCAAGAGTGTTATTATTGGTTTAGTTAAAAAAAAAAAAAAAAAAGTGTTCTTTTCAGGGAATTCAAATTGCCTTAATTAGCAGAAAGATTCATACAGCAGGGCTTGGGTTATTTAAAAGGCACCGTGACGAATCAGTCTCTCATGCTGGCCCTATTTTTAGTTTTATTTTGATATCTTTTTCTCTAAAACTTGTAGCTTTCCTTAAAAAAAAAAAAAAAAAAAAAAAAAAAAAAAAAAAAAG